>LPNX010302643.1:50256-100165 GCA_001517045.1 Pseudotsuga menziesii
GAACAAGAAAAAATGAAGCATTCACTAGAGGGACCTTCAATTTCCACAATAGTTGTTGGACAAGCACCCCATGGAAGTATTCAAGAAGCAAAACGTAGGTGCTCATTAGGGGATGTTTCAAATCCCACATTAAGTCAAAGTGATAAGTTACCATCTCAAGACAAAGCTCATGAAGAGGCGGTGTACATGGAGCCTACTGTTGAAGAGACGTTGGACATGGAGCCTACTGTTGAAGAAGAAAATATTAATCGGACCATCGATGAGGATGTTGGACTTCCACCATCCAACTACCACGAAGAGAGTGAAGGACAACAAGTTGCTACTGAAACGCCATAGCATATTGTTGATGCACTAGATGATAGAAATCCAACCCCCTTACCTTCATTAGAAAGCACACATCAAAAAACTCCAAAGCGTATACAAGTTGATGAAGGACTCCTCAATTCCATTGAAGGTACGCTATCTAAATGTAGTATTGCTTATCAAACTCAACAGATACTAAATAAATATTTTGTTTCTAAATGTGATGGAGATAAATGTAGATTATTTTTATCATTGTTAAAATCTAGGGGCATGAATATTGTTAGTAAATTGTTAGGGATAAAGATGATAAAGCCTTCTAGACCAAGTTCTCATATAGTTAAAAGCTTAGTAAATGCCTTTGGTAAAATTGGTAAGAACACACGGTCAAAGGATCGCAATGCGGCTCGTCGTGTGTTGTCACAAGCAATTGTAAATAAGAACACCAAGGTCCTTCGTTTTCTCAAGACTACATCTAAACTAGTTAATTTGAATGTAAAAACCCTCCGTAGGTATTCTATTAGAATAGAACATCTTGACACAACTGCCCAGACATATTTTTGGGCCTTTATTGGTCGATTGCCACGTCGTGACATGAAGCTAGTTGATGCAGTAAAGGGACTAGTGCAGAGTTTTTGGCATGATCACACAAGGCCTTCTTCAAACCGGAAGGATGTACTAAAACTGAGAAGGGGTTCAAAGGACCGTGAACCACATATTAAGCATCTTCTTGATATAACACAGACAAAACTATACGAGAAATTTAGCAATGAACATAGACAATTGAATTTGGGGCAAAGATCTTTTGAGAAATGTAAGCCCTGGTATGTTAGAATAAATGCTCTTCATAACACTTGTTGTTGTAGATACCATGTAGAATATGAATATTAATATGAAACATTTTTGTACATTCGTCGTGTGTTGCATACTAACCATGTGCAGGATTGCTCCTTGACAATACCACCTACCTCATCAAGAGAATTCATTCATAGTATCATGTACAATAGGCCTAAGGGGCAAACTTACTATGCAAAATCTTGTTTGGATGGAACTTGCTCCAACTGTGCTGGAATGGCATTATTGAGCCAATGTATGCACGAGACTAGAGACAATGAATTTGGGAATATGGTTATAGACATGAAAAGTTTCAAATATATCAGCTATGAAATAGTCGCAGGGAAAGAAAGAAAAAAAATACAATTGGTGACATCTCAGGTACATGCATTTATCTATAAATTAATGTTTGAACAGTTGCATTTCATTCCTTACTTACAAAAAAAATTGATATTGAGATCATTTTGTGTCAACAGGTACAAGTTAGTGTCTTCGTCAAGGAATTTATTGAAAAGACACGTCAATATGTTCAGCATGTCCACTTGGCACGACGGCAGGATGAGAAGTTTAGAATATGCAGAGATACATTTCCTCGTGGTACTATACTTTCAGTTGTTGATTTTGCCGAGAACTATACTCTGCAACCTCAAAATGATATCCAAATTCAGTATTATCACTCTGAGCAGGTTTCCTTGATGGTGCATATCACATATAGGCATGGCCCAAATAGTAGTGAAGAGAAAAGAGAAATTCTAAAGAAATATCATTTCTACATAAGTGATGATAGGTGCCATGACTTCCACTATGTACGTCATTGCTTCATCATGTTCTATGATCATTTGAAGGGCAAGAACGTACAGATGGATCGACACTAGATTTGGTCTGATGGATGTGTTGGTCAGTTAAAAAATGCACGCATATTTCAATGGTTGTGTTCATTGCATAAAAACTACAAAGTTCCACATATGTGGAACTATTTTGAGACTGGGCATGGTAAAGCAGAGCATGATGGAGCCGGAGCATGTGTCAAAACATCCCTACGAAGAGAGGAATTGAAATTATCTACAATATATACTATTCGAAATGCTCAATCTATAGTCAGGTGGTGCACGTCAGTAATGGGAGAGGAATCAGCTATGCGAGTAGAATCGACAAGAAAGAGACATGTGGAGATATTTTTTTGGGAGTTGGTAGACATAGATTGTTCACATGCATGGGAATGCAAGACTCTTCCTGGCACTCGAGGATTTCATTCGGTTCGAAGTTCTGATAACCCAGTATTTGAAATTTGAACCAGAAAACTCGCTTGTTTTTGCCCGCCTTGTTGTGATGGTGACTGGGATGTGTGTGAATCATTGGATTGGGTTGATGGATGGGATCGCATATCACTTCCACTTGATCAGCATGTAATTGTTGAGTTAACTCCGTTGGAAGAAGACCAGTTGTCTATTTCTATAGATTTTGATCATGTATCAGACCTTGTACAACCTGGTATGATGCATTTCCTTAACATTTTTTTGTTAAATTTACGTAGTCTTGAAACTCACATTAATGGCCTTGTATCACACAGAAAATATTTGATCATATACCTACAATCATACTATGCAGGACACATATACGCAACGGTTGCCTCAAAATATAGTGAATGGGGTGGTGATTACTGGTTGGCACGTTGTATAGAGGGAAAGAAAACCCTCATTATGTCCACGACTGATGATGAAAATAACCACTTCCCCACTAGGTCTATGGTTGTTAAAGGTGAATACCTTACACATGACAACAATGCAAGAAAGAAGGGTGGATATGTTTACAGGGATTACAAACCAAGTGCAAGTGTTTATCACTTTACCAACTTAATCATTGGTACAAACCTCCAGGTACGAACAATGCCTAGCCGAAATTGATCGAAGGTACGTTACTTCTTACTGGATACAGAGCACAAGAGACTAATGGAGACCATCATTATAAGAAATGATCTAGAGGGCTTGGTTGTATGATAATAGGTGGGATCTAGCATGATGAGGTATGTATCATAATTTAAATTTCCCCATGTATGTTTCTTATGAATATGTCAATTTTATGTTCTTGATATGCAAAATTTTCCATAATGTTGTTTATAAATATGCCAAAAGTTCTCTTGTATGTCAAGTTAATGAACATGCCAAATTTTACATATGATCAATAAACCATATATATCAATCATATGAACATTTCAAGATCTCATTCACAGGATATACATAACATTAGAATACATACATGTACCTCTGTAGGTCATACCTATCAAAGTTCTTTGTAGGCTCTCTTACAGGACTAAAACCCTAATTTTTTAAGTAGGTAATATTGTCAATATTTTCAGCCGATATATACAACTAGGATGATGGAAACAAGATGCCGCAACGATAAACTTATGTTTTAAGGATTGTATAATTTCCTTCTTGACAACTCACCTCTTATACCTGCATGTCCATTGCCAAAGGGGTAGTGCCTAGTAGTGTTGGAATTTCATCTCATTTTTTTTTATTGAGAAGTTTAATTTCTACTTAAAAGATAATAAAAGATAATAAGATATTTATTTAACATTGTTTTTAGTTGATTATGTTTTTTTTAACATTGCAAGTGGAAGAAAATAACCTACTAATATTGACACAAACAACTCAAAAGTAACATGCTTCAACATTATGCATATGAAGTATTCAAAAGTAACATGCTTCAACATTATGCATATGAAGTATTCAAAAGTAACATGCGCTAACATTATGCATGTGAAGTAGGTAAACATCATCCATGTGAAAATATTAAGTGATAAACTTAAATAACAAACAAAATTTGGAACCTCTCATGCTTTCAAAAGGTTAATGTTTCATATGCATAATAGAAAATTTTGGGAGGCTGACATGTTGGGTCATTGGTGTACTTGAAATTGTGATATTTTAGCTAGGAGGGGGCCTCTCCCTCCTGTCTATCGCCCGATGACCTCCGTCTACGGTGGTTTCTGAAGCTAGGGTTTCACTCAATAGGGGACAATACAGTCACTCCAACGAGGGCCAAAGCTGGAAAGCCACGGATGGTGGGGATGCGGTTGGTGTTGCCATATTTCCCATTCCCAAACATGCTAGTAGGTGTTGACAGAATTCAAAATTGCCGCTATGTGAGGATTTTTGCGCACCGAGCCCAAGTCCACTAGGTGTCCCTGAATGGTATCTAGAGGTGACCTGCAACTCGCCATAGATCGATGCTCAGGCCTCCGATCGACGAACCGTCAATTCCATTGGATTCATGATGTGGGATTTTAGCTAGGGGGGAGCCTCTCCCTCCTGTCAATTGCTCGATGACCTCCATCTACGGTGGTTTCTGAAGCTAGGGTTTCACTTAGTAGGGGACAATGCAGTCATGCCAACAAGGGCCAAAGATGGAAAGACATGGATGGTGGGGATGTGGTTACTGTTGCCATATTTCCCATGCCCAAACACGCTTGCAGGAGTTGACGAAATTCAAAATTTCCGCTCCGTGAGGTTTTTTCCGCATCGGGCCCAAGTCCACCAGGTGTCCCTGAACGGTATTTGAAGGTGACCTACAATTCACCATAAATCGATGCTCGGGCCTCCGATCGACGAACCCTCGATTCCGTTGGATTCGTGACGTGGGATTTTAGCTAGGGGGGGGGCCTCTCCCTCCTATCCATTGCCCGATGACCTCCGTCTACGATGGTTTCTGAAGCTAGGGTTTTGCTCAATAGGGGACAATGCAGTCACGCCAACGAGGGCCAAAGCTGGAAAGCCATAGATGGTGGGGATGCGGTTGACATTGCCATATTTCCCATGCCCAAACACGCTAGCAAGAGTTGACGAAATTCAAAATTGCCGCTCCATGAGGTTTTTTGCGCACCGGGCCCAAGTCCACTAGGTGTCCCTGAACAGTATCTAGAGGTGACCTGCAACTCACCATAGATCGATGCTCGAGCCTCCAATCGACAAACCGTCGATTCCGTTGGATTCATGACGTGGGATTTTAGCTGGGGGGGGCCTCTCCCTCTTTTCCATTTCCCAATGACCTCCGTCTATAGTGGTTTCTGAAGCTAGGGTTTCGCTTAGTAGGGGACAATGTATTCATGCCAACGAGGGCCAAAGCTGGAAAGCCATGGATGGTGGGGATGCGGTTGGCGTTGCCATATTTCCCATGCCCAAACATGCTATCAGGAGTTGGCAGAATTCAAAATTGCCGCTCCGTGTGGTTTTTTGCGCACCGGGCCCAAGTCCACCAGGTGTCCTTGAACGGTATCTAGAGGTGACCTGCAACTCACCATAGATTGATGCTCAGGCCTCTGATCGATGAACCGTCGATTCCGTTGGATTCGTGACATGGGATTTTAGCTAAGGGGGGGGCTCTCCCTCCTGTCCATTTCCCAATGACCTCCATCTACGATGGTTTCTGAAGCTATGGTTTCACTCAGTAGGGACAATGTAGTCACGCCAATGAGAGCCAAAGCTGGACAATGCATTTCATGCCAACGAAGGTTAAACTTGGAAAACCCTATCCCTAACTAGGGTTTATTGTTTAACATGCATGGCCCATTATCATAACCCTACCAAGGAAACCCTAATCTTATCTTACTGTCACAACTCAATTCAGAATCAATCTAATGTCGAACTGAACTTTTTCAAATCCGGTGGACTTATGCTTCAAATCATGTTGATTCACAAAGTTGGTTCTCAATCTTTGGATTCTATTGTAGTTCCTTTAATGCTGAGTGATTAGTCATTGGGTGCATGAGGTTTGTTGAATAGTGTTGTTGGTTGTTGATGAAATGTGAAGCATGTCACTTAGTTTTATTAAATTACACTTGAGCATTGACTTAACTTGTAATTTAATGAATCCAAACTCACAATTTTTAATTAGATATATCTAGTTGGTGTGCAAGTAGTGAGTTCATTGAAACCTTGAAATACATTGTATTGCACTTATATTTATTAAATTACACGAGCAAGAACTTTGACTTTAGTGTGCATGTATTGAGATCATTGAAACCTTTAAATATAATAGTTTTTTCTTTTGACATAGTGCATTCATAAGTAATAGATAATCCTCACAAATCAATACAATAGATTGACACAAGAACATGTGGAAACCAAAGAACAAATTCAAAGTGAAATGTATCATTCATTTATAACTGAAATGTCAATGTACATGTCTCCAAAAGTACATATATATCCAAAAGTATCAAAATGTACATATATATCCAAAAGTAACCAAAAGTACATGTGTCTCCACAACTATACAAGACTATCCAAGCCACATGTACATGTATCCAAAAATATCCAAGCCACATGTACATGTAAGTGAAATGTCAATGTACATGTCTCCAAAAGTACATGTATCCAAAACTGTCCAAGCCACATGTACATGTATCGAAATGTACATATCCCATAAGACACATCAAAACTCAAGCTTCCTGTTGTTCTTTCTCGAGGGTGATCCTGTAGGAACAACTATAGGACCAGTGTGCATCTCTGGATCCTGCAAATTAAATATCAATTGTTAAATTCAACTAACTATGTACTAATACATTATCTCAATAAAATACCATATCTAAATTAACTCAAAAATTATGAAAATGTTAATGGACATTGCATGAAACAATTGTTCATTAATGGACATCTCACCTCAGTGAGAGACTGTGACAAAGGGGATTGTGTTTCTTGTCTAGCAGATGGAGCTGTTGGTTGAACATGAAGGATGGTCGCATCCATGGTCGAACCAAAGGGGGCAGGAACTGGTGGTGGTGGTGGTGGCTACAATCACCAAATCTTGAAATAGTTATAAATGTGCATGAATAAACAATAGACAACAATAACACACTATGTCTATATCATGTTCAAATAGTTGTACCTCTGTGTGGCTTGTTGTTATTGCACATACCACATTGACTGTTGCATCAATAACTCTTGTTGCTAGTGGCTACAATCACCAAATGTTGAAATAGTTAGACATGCATGAATAAACATACGCCAACAATAATAAACTATGTAACGATCATGTTGAAATAGTTGTACCTCTGTGTGACCTGTTGCCATTGTAGATGCAGCACTGACTATTGCATCAACCATCCCTGCAAGGTTTTCAATAGTAAACTCTGGCTCCTGATGCAGTAAACATGCAAATCAAACATTAACAAAACATTTTATGCACTGGATTTCAAGTTAACCAAGAAATATCATCGAAGGATATACAAATTACCATGGTATCAGTATCTCCGTGGTCATGGACAACTTCACTCTTTCTAGGAGTAGGCCGTCTCATATACACTTGACCCTTGTTCACATATGACCTATGAGGAGATACAACTCCAGGAAATGGTCTAGGTGTTTCGGTTGGTGCATATAGTCAACAAGAGTTCATGTAGTTAGACATGCATGATTCAACGAACATACATGTATTTAAAAAATGACATTTTTTAAATGTTTAAAATGTTTACCTCCATCACTGCTTTCCCTCATGAAGGATCTGGCATCTGCCTAGATATTTCCTCGGTTGATATGACCATGGATCCTACCTCCATCACTGCTTTCCCCCGTGAAGGATCTGGCATCTGCAAGTTTAATTATTGTAAATATTAGACCGTAGATAACATTAGTGAACTAACATGTACAGTATGTGGAAATTAACAAATTAACAAGTATTAAAAAACTGAAATTTTAAAATGTTTACCTCGGTGTGAGATACAGCAATGGGTGCTATAGGAATCTCTCCACCAACCAAGGGATCAATGGATGGAATGTCATGCCCCTGTGTAGAGTGTGGAACATGATACTCTGGGGCATCGCTGCTGGCATAAAGCATCAACTGCAAGTTCACAAAATTAATATATTAGCTCAAACTATACATATGTGTACAAAGAGGAAAATAAATGAAGAATTTATTACAATTAACCATATACATACATCAATAAAAAACCCACTGAAGACAACATCTGACAAAAGACCATAGCATGGAAGACCACACGATGTGCACTCGTGAGGCTCAAAAGTAGGTTGGGAATGTGCTGATGGTGCTACACTAGTAGATGGTCCTCCAGTAGATGGGGGTACTGCACTAGTGGGTGGTACTGCACTAGAGGATGGTCCTGCACCATGATGACCTGGTGTATGTACCACACCAGGGACAAATGTCCCTTCCTCACCCATATGTTGAACCATAGTGCCATGGCGAACAACGACCCATGCCAAACTAAAAAATACATCATATGTCTATGGAATAACACGATGTACAGGTGGGACATCTAGCCCAGGCAACTACCTGCGAGGTGCATGGATAGGGCGATGAACATCTCGAAGCCTAGCATTGGGTCGGTTTTGGGGCATCCCCCCACCAATCCCCTGAAACGCCAATATATCAAAATAGTTTACGTGTTTACCCAAAACGAACTCTACATACATCTTCCAAAGGAAATACAAGGGTATTTCCCTGTTGTTGTGTGGTGGCATATCAAAAACCATATACCATCTGTCCATCCAGTTATCAACAAATGGTTGATATGTGCACCACTCGATAGAGATATGTGGCCTATTTGCATTTGGGATTTCCCCCGTGCGAGGGTCCCTAAACAATGAAAATATATGCTCTTTGGTAATTTTCAACTTTTTTATTGCACTGTATCTAATTCCATCAGCGTACTCACGTCTTTTTCTTTCTCTATATGAAGTAATATCATATAGTATGTTTTTTGACAATGTAATAGTCTCAACAATTGCATCCAAAGTGGATGCAAGTGAACGTCAAATCCTATCACCACCACTAAAAGCAGTACTGAGACCTCTCAACTGGGAAATCTCAATCAATATTTTAACATTGGTGTCCATAGCCGCAACTGCAATAAAAAAAATCAATAAGGAAATAATTAGAAACGTACACATGGTATATAATGACATCTCTTCAAAATTGAAAATATAAATTAAGGAAAACTCAAGTTACAAGCAATTTAATGGCATTCACTTACATACATTTAAAACTTAAAATTAAACATTTAACAATTAAATAGTGAGTTTCGTTCAACTTCTTTCTAGAAGTTAAGGCACTTCTTCACCCTCATTGGTGACTTTTCCATGCACACTTGGGTTTAAACTTCTTTGAATTTAGGAGTGCTATTTTGATATGTTTTGGCCTTTACATCCCTTGGATATGTAAAAGAAAGGGGCAAGGGACTATTAGGACATGTGAGGCAAGAAAAGGGGTGATACAGGGCTTCCACCATATCCTCTAAATATAATTGACTCGATCATGGTTGGGAACACTCTCACGACGCACTCTAGGTAGTTCATGGGTGTTCACCATTTCCATTGTTGTATAACCATGGAAACCAACCAAAAGTTACATGGAAAATGGAGAATTTTTGGACTGGACTACAATTGGTTGTAGATGAGCTTAGCGGCTCGACATGTAGAAATATATTACCCATTGTTTTTGCTATTTTAAAAAATGGTTGATAAGCCTAGTGATGCAAGGGCATAGGCTGTTTGAGTAAAGTCATTTATGTATTTGCTAGATCAAGGGATATCAAGGAGACCTAGGGTCTCACATGTTTCTAATTTTCTTTATAATTTTTATAGGATAATCCCTTAGGAGATCTAGAGATATGGGTAGTCAAATGTCAGAAAGCTGACATTATGTAAAAAACCAATCCACATTTCAGGCATATGATGTATGGAGTGGTCACCTTTCCTCAACATTTCGTGGTGATTATAACTTTATAAATTGTCGTTCATTAAACTCTCAGGATCAAGTAGATCTCTTGAATTAAATGTTGTTGTGAGATTTTATAGCTTCTAAATTTACTCTAGTTGTTGTATATGACTCTATGTATGTCTGGGACATTCAGAATGAATAGGTCGATGGATTCACATGGTATTGTTGAGTATTGATATTCTTCTAGAAATTACAATCCCTTTATATAGTCATATGTGTTTTTTATTGTGTCAAAGGATTGTTAAATATGGAATTTGATCAAGATGAGGGTCCAACTTGCATATTTTGATCACAATTTCCTCTTTCTTCCATTTTGATGATTATATTGGTTGTTACATTTGGATCCCTCATTCACTATGTATCTTAAAATGTTGGCATTGACCTATCTATGAAAATAATTGCTAAATTTTATTGCACTTTGTGTTAATTCCAGCACAATCATTGCATTTGAAGGTTTGACTATGCATGTTACAGGTGGGAACTCTTACTAGTATCCCAATTCAAACTTTGCATTGTCCATCAACTTCTATGCAAGTTGGGATTATACTTGTGTTTGTTTTATATATTTATATCCTTTTGGAACATTGAATATCTATTAAACATGATGTTTTTTATTCTTATTGGCTATTTTAGTTTGAATCCATCAAACATTAGCTTGGGAGTTGTTGGATTGATTATTCTATTAAAAAACACAATTATAGGTTAAAAATTGACAAAAAAAAGAATGCTTTGGGTGATTGAATTACCTTGTTGGATGACAATTCACCAGTGAAATCTCTCCCCTCAACCTAAATCAGCTCCTCCAACAATCCCAAGTAGTTAACTTGCTCCAAAATGCTCCAATTGGCCTTCGTTTTCGCGTTCTTGATTGTTAAAATGGGCCGCGGGTTTCGGGCCTGTGTATTTAATTTTTTTTTGTTTTACAAATTGCGTACACGTTTTATAACTACATATCGCAAGTGTGTTTTGTAGTTATATAACACGTACGCGATATGGCTTCCTATCGTACATGTCCCATGACATGTCAGGCTTGGGTTGAACCATAGCAAGTGCTATGCAGCAGAAACGTGTTGTATTTTTTAGTAACGTGATCTTATTTTTGAAAACTAGGATTGCATCTAAAAGGTCCCTCATATTCTTGCACTGACCCTATACTGGCTAAACCATAAATCGTTGGTTGCAGGTAACATTGGGTATGAGTGTGGGGTCGAGAGTGGTAGCCACAACCATGCTTAAGATAAGTTTTTCATTTTGATTACAAGCATTTGTAAAAATTAAACCCTTAGGGTTTATGCTGCATGGGCTTTGCATCGGCAATGTATTTTTTCCTTGATGTGATTTTGGGTGCCATCACGAATGGACTTATCCCAAACTCTTATAATGTATTCAGTGGTTTAAGTAGAGAAGATGGAAACCATCTTGGATGGTCTTACTGCCACTTCAGGTAAGCGATTCTAGATAATAAGTGATGACCCAACTTTCAATTCTGTGTGATTCTATTAAGAGTTTTATTTTTAGTTTAAACTATATATTATTTGTTTAAAAATTAAATGGCTTCCATCTTCGATGGTCTTACGACCATGAGCACAATGGTCGATTAAAAAAAATATAATGATGCCTTCATTTCTAATATCGTGGAGATGATTACATATGGTATTATGTGTTCAGCCTTTGCGTAAATAATGGTAGCCATTAGATGGACTTACTCCCATTTATTTACTTTACTTAGTGTTTGTTAATAATACTACGACCCATAGGGTCTGCGATTACTTGTGAAGTAAATGAAATCTTTTGTTATGGCTCGACTTCCATCAACGATGGGATTTAATGTCGTTCCTTGGGGAAAACAAAGATTTGTTTAGTGATTGGGTTTTGATATGGGAAAACGCACTTGTAACAACTAGCGTACATAATTAT
Source organism: Pseudotsuga menziesii (assembly GCA_001517045.1). Lineage (NCBI taxonomy): Eukaryota > Viridiplantae > Streptophyta > Pinopsida > Pinales > Pinaceae > Pseudotsuga > Pseudotsuga menziesii. The sequence goes on from LPNX010302643.1 coordinate 62,047, forward strand.
GATTGTATTTTGGAGCTGATTTAATTGTATCTATATTTTATTTACTTTGCAGATCTATAACGGTTTGTTAGGATATTTGATCTGGTTATGTTTGCTCACACAAATCAAAGAAGGATTGTTTAAGTGATTGCATAGATTTGATAATGGAGATAGCTAAAGGATCTCGACTTGATTTCTTAGGATATGTCGTATGTAAACTGGTTTTGATTAATAATTTTCATTCACTTTTTAATTACTGTAAATATGTGATCTGTATAGTTTTTTAATTACTTACGAATCCTCGATCTGAATGGAAATATATACATGTAGATCCATAAAGGATCGATTTATAATTTTATTATGTTTAGTATGTAAATTTTTAATTATCTTGGATCCTTGATCGGACATATATGTATAATTGGATCCATAAAGATTGCTTATATATCACAGTGTATTTGTTATGTAGGTTTCTTTTGTATGGATTGTTTGTAATAGATCTACTCTGTATATTAATGAAATCTTACGACTAATGTAACTCTAGATATGTAGAGAATTAGGTTATATAATTTGACTGCATATATACAGTCTCGATATTTTGAAGATTGAAAATAGGATATATTCCTTACTCTATCACATAGGAAAGAATTTGATATAGATCGATACATATCCATTAAGTACTTTAAATTTAAGAATATAATACGTAATAGAAAATCCTAACTCAATTTTGGATGCCTAATCTAAGAACTTCCCTAGTAACCCTTAAACATTTATAATCAAACATAACTGAATAGAAATTTGATAAATAAACTAGACTAATTGATGTATACCAGGTTTTAAATTAACCATTTCAAATCTAGAATAAAAAATTCTATTGTAAATTTAAAACATAGAATAAGAACTTGGAACCACTGCTGGGAAAACAAAAGTGGAAAAGTTGTTCCTCCCAACCAACTCCTAGAGAAGCCAAGTTACTTGCTCCAGATCCCTTGAGCCTGTTCGCTAAATCACAAGAGAAAAATCCTTCAATGCACCATCTCTTGCATTCTTATATTTAATCCCCGTCCAATGCTAGCCTCTGGATGCTTAGGGACATACTAATATATAGCATTTTTCCTAGGAAGCCTCATGCTCTTTAGCACTCAACTAGGAGTTGTGACCTGATTTTTGGGGATGATACCTCATGCATCTTGATTTCTCACTCAATGGCTTCAGCCACTTGTATTTTCCTCTGGTGGGTCAGCAAACACTCTTTAACAACTATTTCCACTTCTTCCCCCCTTCAGCATATTTTATTTAGTAAAAAATATTAATTACAAAATGTTTTATTTTTTACTTTTTTTCAATAATAATAATAATAATAATAGTTAAAGTATTTTTCAGCGGAATTGATAATAATTTATTAATTTTTGGAGCATTAAATATACCTCCCTTTAGAGGATAACATCGTCCTCGGTGTTATTAGCTTTCTGCTTTAATCTTCCATTTCATCATCTTGGAATAAGACTGGATATGTATCCCACATATCACTTTCCAATTCCCAAGTAGCTTCTTCTGGAATAATGTGCTTCCATTGCACCTTGACTTATCCTATGGTACGGCTCTAGAGTAAAAGTTATCTCCTATCGAGAATGTGCTCTGGTCCCACCTGGATCTCTCCTTTGAGTTCCACCTGAATAACATTCTAGTCGCTCACATGAGAATCATCATGAACATATCTTCTTAAAATAGAAATGTGAAACATATTATGTACTTTAATATTGGGTGGTACGGATAACTGGTACGCAACCGACCCTAATTTAGCCAAAATTTCATATGGCCTGCAATACATGGGTGCCAACTTTGAATACTTTCCCAATCTCAAGGAAATTTTCTTGGGCTTTACATTTATATACACATGTTCACCCACCTAGAACTCTCTAAGATTTATTTTTAGGTCAACATAAATTGTAGGCCTGTCCTGGGCATCCTTTAAGTTTTGTTGTACATGTTTCATGATTAACTTCATATCTTTTAATAACTCATGTCCTAACATTAACCTATCAACTAGACTGCTCCATGAAATTGGAGCATTACATTTGCGTCCATATAAAATTTCAAAAGGACTCGTATCTGCATAAACTTGAAAATTATTATTGTCAGCAAATTCTACTAAGTGTAGGTAGTCTTCCCACTTACCTAGTTTGTCCATGACATACATCCTTATCATGTCCTCTAGGACTTTGTTTACTCTTTCCGTCTTCCCATCCGTTTGCGAATGATATGCAGTACTGAAATTTAACTTTGCTCCTAAACCTTTAAACAAAGCTTTCCAGAAGTTACCTGTAAATTTTGTGTCTCTATCTAAGACTATTACTTTTGGTACACCATGTAACCTAAATATCACTTTCATGAAAATATCTGCAAAGTTAAAAAATTTATAGGTAGATTTAACAGGAATAAAATGAGAAGCCTTACTTAATTTATCAACTACGGCCATGATTGAATCATGTTGTCGAAAATTCTTCAGTAGACCTATTATAAAGTCCATACTAATTGTTTCTCACTTCCATTCTAGAATGGGTAGTGGTTGCAACAATCATGTTGGATGTTAATGTTCTGCCTTAACTTGCTGACATTGAATGCAACGAGCTAAGTATTATGCCACTTCTTTCTTAATGTTTGGCCAAAAGAAATCTTTTTCAGATCATGGTGATCATCTTCTGGTATCCAGGATGTCCTAAATACAGTCGTTTATGCAACTCATTCATAACTGTAAGTTTGATTTATGCCATGTTTGGTATGTGCAGCCTGTTTTTATGCAACTGTACTTGTTTATTTAGGCTAAAATCTGTTTTTACTTGGTTCTGTTAATTTTTAGTAGACTTTTCTTTTATAATTTGATATTATTTATAGGCATTTCTCGCACTTATGATCTGATTTTCCAGATCAGATTCATAGCTGCTGCTGGCAAATAATAAATTTCCATGATGACTCAGGGCGTCTACAACTTTGTTTTCCTTTCCCTTTCTGTGTTTTATTTCAAAATCATATTCACTTAAGAAGAACAACCATCTTTCCTATCTAGCATTTAAATTTTGTTGATCGAATAAATATTTAAGGCTAATGCCATCTAACATAAGCAAAAATTTCCTTCCAATTAGGTAATGTCGCCACATTTTTAAGGAGTGAATTATGGAAGCAAGTTCCAAATTGTGCGTAGCATAATTCTTTTCAATTTCCTTTGATTTTCTAGATTTGTATGCCACGACATAATTTTCTTGTATTAAAACATCACCAAATCCTTCTTTTCAAGTGTCGGTACATATGATGAAGTCCTCAAAAGGGTCCACAATATTTAGGATTGGGGCAGAAGTTAGTAGGTGTTTTAGTTTATTAAATATTTCCATACATTTTTCAGTCCATTCAAACTTTTTACCTCTCTTCTACAATGAATTTATGGGGTAGGCAATCTTAGAAAATCCTTTGATGAACTTTCAGTAGTATCAGGAAATCCCCATAAATGATCTTATGTCAGTTACATTTTTAGGAACTAGCCACTCAGTGATGGATTTGATTTTGTCTAGGTCGACAGAGATTCCATCCTTGGACACTACGGTATTGAACCCTATCCTTAAATAAATCACATTTAGTGAACTTCATGTTAGATTTTTATCATTTAAGCAATATGATCTTAGGATCTTATCTAAGAGAATAACATGCACAGCAATAAATACAAGAGACAAGAGACATAAATAATTTTCCTCGCGGAAACCATAAAGGAGAAAACCCCGCAACTTCCTCAGAGATAGAATGAGCACCGATGGCAGCAGTAAAACCCGAAAACATCAAGATGATCTCCAACAACTTCTTCTCTCTCTCTCACTCATGCGCCCCAGTGAGTGAGTGTGTGTATTAAATAGAGAGACTCACTCTCTATTTATATTCTTTCGTCCACTTAATGTCCACTCCAACATGTCAGCCCCACTTAACAATTACTTACTAGGGCTGACATCTCTAGGAGAGTATAATAACCCTAGTGCCCCACAACTGTGGGGAATTTTCCCTCCGATCAACAAGGAGGGTTAACCTTGACACAATTGTTGGGACTATTGCCCCGAATTACAATGGAGGGTTAACCTCAATGAATTTACATGACTTGTTTACATTATTGAATCTCTTGATCGAAACATCAGGCCATGACATGACTCAATTACATTATAGATACTTCCCGGAATAGACATAGGGGTACAATACATAATATATACAAGTGAATACATTCCAAAGTTACAAATACATCAACACTCCCTCTTGACTAGGAAGGTATTCTCTCGACACAATTTATCAGCACAAGTCTTCTTCTCTGTATCATCTGGATCATCATCAAGTCATGTTCATCTTCATCATCAAGTCATCTTCACCCATTATGGATCATCATTGGATCTGGAGCATCACTGGATCATCATCAAGTCTGGATCATTACTTGATTTGGATCATCACTGGATCATCATCAAGACTGGATCATTACTTGATCATCATCAAGTCTGGATCATCACTTGATATGGATCGTCATTGGATCATCATCATCATCACTGCTTCCACTATCTCAATAAAATGGTTCTATCTCTTCATTCTTCTTGTCACAAGAAGTTCTACAGAGCTAGCCCTTTTTCATGCTGGTTGTAGGCCTAGCCTCCATGTAGGTCTTTATCGACAGAGCCAACCTTTTTTCATGCTGGATGCATATCTACAGAGCTAGTCCTTTTTCATACTGGATGTAGTCCTCTACAAAGACAACCCTTTTTCATGCTGGATGTATCATCACAGAGCTAGTCCGTTTTCATACTGGATGTGGTCCTTTACAAAGCCAGTCTTTTTTCATGTTGGATGTATCATCACAGAGCCAACCCTTTTTCATGCTGGATGTGGCACCAACATAGAGATAGTCCTTTTTCATACTGGATGTGTCATCACAGAGCTATTCCTTTTTCATACTGGATGTGGCATCTATACAGAGCCAGTCCTTTTTCATACTGGATGTGTCATTACAGAGCCAGTCCTTTTTCATACTGGATGTGGAATCTACATAGAGCCAACCCTTTTTCATACTGGATGTGTCATCATAGAGCCAGTCCTTTTTCATACTGGATGTGGCATCTACATAGAGCCAGTCCTTTTTCATACTAGATGTGTCATCACAAAGCCAGTCCTTTTTCATACTGGATGTGGCATCAACACTTATATCTGTCCATGGAAGGAACCAATCCTGCTGACATGTTAGAAAGGCACAGCATTTACATCTGACCATGGAAGGAACCAATCCTGTCACCATGTCAAAAAGGCACATCACATACATTTGAACATGGAAGGAACCAATCCTGTTGCCATGTCAGAAAGGTACACAAAATCATCACTTCCCTTTGGAAGGAACCTCAATATGGAGAAAACCAAGCTTCTCCCTTCACTCTGGCCATTTCTAGCATAAAATCACATCAAGGCTGATTACGTCCAAGGATAACCTGTGAGCTTTGCTAGGATCAATTACATCTAAGGACAACCTACATGATCATTTACATCTGAGCAACCTATGAGCTTCGCCAATATTTATGCTCGGACAACTTGTCTCACCAGCTATGCTAGAACTCCCTCTTTCGAGAGATCTCGATCTAGATCACAAACTGGAGCTTCACTGCTCCTCTTTGCATCATACCAAAATGCAAGTCAAATAAATCAAATCAAATAGTAGTTTTTGAAAGAAACATACTACCTCCCAAATAGCAAGTGCAAACATCTTTTTCCTTGGCTGTGCTCAGCACCATGCAGGACTCCATCCTGCCAAACCAAGAGATCACACCTAATCTTATACTGAAGTAGCACCTTGAATTTCTCTTCCTATCAATGGCATTCCTGCCCAACATGAATCCACATAACTCTCTAGGTTAATCTTCTTATTCATATCATACTTGAGCCCACACTCAACTGTACCCTTAAGGTACCTCACTGCATGCTTTGCAACCATTAGGTGAACATGTCTCAATGTGTTCATAGCAAAGCAAATATTTGTTCTTGTATTCATTAGGTACATCAAGGAACAAATTATCTAACGATACATCATGGCATCAACCGACTCTGATGAAGCAACACTCAATAGATTCAGGTTCGATGCCATAGGTGCCATCATGGTCTTGTAGTCCATAATCCTGAACCTATTCAGGATCTCTATTGCATACTTCCCTTGTCCTAGGGAGATTCGATCCAAATTATTCCACACCTCCATGCCTAGAGAGTAGTGTATCATATCCAAGTCCTTCATATTGAACTCGATAGCGAGTCTCCTTCTTGCAACTTTAATGAGTTCCTCTTTTCTATCAAGAACAAGTCATCGACATATAACAGGAGCATCACTGGTCTTCCACCTTCAACCTTGAAGTAGGGTTGGAATCTGCTTTACTCTCAGTAAAGCCTAGAGCCATCAATAATTTGTCCATCCTGTCATACCATGTCGAACCTCGAGATCTTCTGCAGTCACTCCCTCTGAAGCGAAGCATCATTCTCCCTCTGCTTTTCGTAGTCTATGTATTGAATCATTTTGTATTGGAGTGACAAGTAGCTTCCTCTACTACTAATATTTTATGTATCCATCTAGAGGCATTGGATACTAATATCCTCTATCTTGAACCTTTTCAAAATTTCTTCTCACACCCATCTGTGAGCTTGTGATCCTCTTTAGGATTTCATCTTCAACCTTGGAGCAAAGGTTAAGATCTTCATCACTCTAGGTGATATTCAAGCTCCTCATGTATGTGTTTTCCCATGGGTGCCTTCTGTACAAGGCCTTCTTTCATTTGCACACATGATTCTGCATGTCATGTGTATTTCTAGTGGCTGCAAATGTCTCTTCATATTCTATTCCTTGTGCCACGAATCGTGCCTTGTATCCCACGATGTTTCCATCTACTACATGATGGAACTATGAACTTCCCTTTAGGTTTCGATACTACATCCTAGACATCATTCTTCTTGAACTGGTCTTCCCTTTCTTCTTGGCTACTTCTTCATAGCTGGAAGGCTCTGCATCAATGATGTCTCTCAACAGTGTCACATAACTGCACTATGTCTGAGGCCTCTTGAATTCTTTGAAAGTATCGTCATATTCTTCTTTATCTATCATCACTTGTTCTTCAGAACAAGTCTCATCCTTATTTTCTTGTAGGTGATTATGTACGCGATCTTTCCTACAAGTCAAATGCATTTGTATGGTTAGAAACATTTCATAAGGCATATTCATAATGGAAAATTCGTATGCATAAATATATAAACATGCAACTATTTTATCCAATACAACACTCATCCATATCTCATGGAAACTTTCTAAATTCCTTCCATCTCTAACAGAACAACATTGAGATTCTGCACTAATCCAATATGTCAGCAAAGAGGTTTCATTCTAGATAAGTAGGAATGGAGAGTTGTATAGCACCATCAGCTACTTACCCATCACATGCATATTAGTAGTATATTGTCATTAATGCAAACATTATCATGCATAATACATCAACTAAATATAAACAAATGCATAACAAAAACAATATCATGAAATGACAATTGAATACTTATCTTTATTTGTTTCATGGGTAGACTCCTTCTTGAGCCTTCAGCTTCATCATATTCTTCATTCATAATAGCATCGTTTGTTATCCAAATGCTAAGATGGATAAGAGGTTCTTCAAGAGTTGATTTCTTCATATTCCTCATCGCTTGAGGGATCTTATTTGGATGGTAAGAGCTTGATATTCAGTTTCTCCCATCTTCTTTTCTCTTATTATGAGTCGGGCTTCTTCTTGTGTGTGTTCTTCCCAGATTCTACTGAAAGCAATCACTTCCTTTTGGCACACATTCCTCGAATGAATGAATCCCATGATCCTAGGAAGCCATTCAATGTGGTTATCACAACTTCTACATTCTCCACTTCTTCTTCTACTGCTTCAAGTTGTTCTTTGATTTGAGGGACCCTTGTAAAGTATGATTGTATGGTCTCTGCATTTTGGATCTTCACATTCTTCAACTGGTTTCTTAAGTTCATCTTTCGATTTATGTTCTTCCCTTCAAATATCTTGGTCAAGGAATAAAACATCTCTTTCGGTGTCTTTATGGAAGACACTTGTGGTATAAGGTGATCCGTGATTGAATCAGCAATGATATTCTTGGCCTTGACCAAGTTCTTATTGTGTAAGGATTTTAGCCTCATCTCCCTCTAGAACTGGAACCTCTCTACTTATGTAGGTGTCCAATTCATTTTCTTCAAGAACGAGTGAGATCCAATACTTCCATTCTTGGAATTTTTCAGCCTCACCAAGCTTGTCATCAATATAGTGTGATTAGTCATCTTAAAATCAGAACCTCAACTGTAAATAGCAAAAGATTGGATCTTACCGATTTGAGGTGTTCGTCCTGGTTCCGGAGCTGGCTGATCTAGGGTTCGTCAGAGAAACCCTAATTTTCAAAACCTGGAATATTTAAAATATAATTGGATATAAATATATACCTATTCAAGGAGATCTTTTCAGTGTACCCCTTTTCTAAAAATAGTGGAGGGAAGCTCCCGGAACAAGAAACCCTAGTTTACCAATTTATTCTACAGAAATTCATGATACTATTTATAGGGTATCTCTGAAATTACGACTCCTCTATGCCTAAAATTCTGTAATGAGGTAACCTCATCTATCCTTGTTCCAAAACCATAGGTTTCAATAGAATACGTTTCACCAATTGGGACTTATGAGTGTTTTCCCAAGGTGACCTGTTTCATGACTATTCATCATAGTGAATTTGTACAGACTTCCACATGTTACTGTTTCATATTCTAGGTCTAAAACTTTGACCACAGAAATTAAAGTCTGTCCCCTTTCTATAACATCTTCAGAAATTTCATTTGGATCTTCATAGCCCGATATATAGCAATTCTCCCAAGGTGTCTTGTTTGGGAATGAATCCTAGGAGAGGCTGGAACCCTAACTTGGAGGAATCATATCTCCTGTAATATAGTGAATATGAGGCTGACACTTGGACACAGTGTACATAGGGAATTTATATTTGATGTGTGAAATTTTCAGCCCCTGAGACTTCTTCAATCCCAAGATATAGTGAATGTACCAAAACTTATCAGTTTCAGTATTTTAGGGTTTTTCAGGCCCGAGGTCAAACTAGGGTTTAACTTTCTCGGAGTTTCACCCAACCAAAAATATTGAACCAGGTCTCTAAACTTCGATTTTGATAAGGAGATAAATATTATGTTGGGCTCACTCAAAAATTCCTCTTCTGTAAAAATCCCTAATTTCCCGCACTAAAAACTGAAAATGCTAGGAATCAAATTTCGCTTCGACAGAAAGATGCGCCCTTCAATGGAGAGTCAGCCTAGCATACTTTTGTTGATGGATTGTGGAGAGAGACCCAAAAAGTAAGATTCCCTAGCTTCCGCAGCTGCACAATGTCTTCTTCTCAGGTTAGTTCTGATACCATGTTAGATTTTTATCATTTAAGAAATATGATCTTATGATCTTATCTGAGAGAATAACATGCACAACAATAAACAGAAGAGACAAGAGACACAAAGATTTTTCCTCGGGGAAACCATAAAGGAGAAAACTCCACAACTTCCTCAGAGATAGAATGAGCACCAATGGTAGCAGTAAAACCCGAAAACATAAAGATGATCTCCAAAAACTTGTTCTTTGTCTCTCTCTCACTTGAGAGAGCTTCTCCTCTCTCACTCATGCGCCCCAATGAGTGAGTGAGTGTATTAAATAGAGAGTCTCACTCTCTATTTATATTATTTTGTTCACTTAATGTCCACTCCAACATGTCGGCCCCACTTAAAAATTACTTACTAGGGCCGAGATCTCTAGGAGAGTCTAATAACCCTAGTGCCCCACAACTGTGGGGACTTTTCCCTCTGATCAACAAGGAGGGTTAACCTCAATGACTTTACATGACTTGTTTACAATATTGAATCTCTCGATTGAAACATCGGGGCATGACATGACTCAATTGCATTCTAGATACTTCCCAGAATAAACATTGGGGTACAATACATAAGATATATAAGTGAATACATTCCAAAGTTACAAATACATCAGCACTTCACATATAGTTGTTGTTCTCTTAGTACTTGTAGAATTATATTCAAAAGTCCTTTATGTTCTTGTTCGTTCTTCGAGTAGATTAGTATATTGTCTATGAAGACAACCACAAACTTATCCAGATAGTTACTTAAGATGTTGTTCATTAATCACATGAATGCAACAGGTGCATTTGTCAACCCAAAAGGCATTATGACAAACTCGTAGTGACCATAGTGGGTCCTAAATGCATTTTTAAAGATTTCCTCATCTTTTATTCACACTTGATGATAACCAGACTGTAAGTCTATCTTTGAAAAAATAGTTGCTCCACGGAATTGATTGAATAGATCGTCAATCCCAGGTAGCGGGTATCAGTTCTTAATTGTCATTTTATTCAGTTGTCTATAGTCTATGCAAAACCTTAAGGTTATGTCTTTCTTTTTAACAAATAAGACCGATGCTCCCCAAGTAGAAACACTAGGTCAAATATACCTTTTATCAATCAATTCTTGTAGTTGATATTTGAGCTCTGTAAGTTCTATTATGTTCATTTGGTAAGGAGATTTTGATACGGGTACTGCTCCGAGTATCAAATCAATTGTGAATTCAATGTCTCTTTTCGGAGGAAGTCTAGGGACTTCTTCCGAAAAGTTGTCTTCAAAGTCCTTTAAGACTGGTACATATTCTAGTTTAAGTTTATATTCATTATCATTGTTAGTCATTATATAGACAACGAGCACTTTACATCCTTTTCTTACTGATATTTTCATTTTTAACACAGATATTTCTATGATTGTAACCTTCCTAGAAATCCCTTTTACTTTTATAGTGTTTCCAGTATTGTTTGTATATATAAAAGTTTTGTCAAAACAATTTAACATTACTTTGTGTTTTTCTATCCAATTGATTCCTATTAACAGATCATAGGAACCTAAAGGAAGAATATTCAAGTCAACATCTGTAATGAAATCATTCATTAATAATTCACAGTTCTTAACAAAACTAGTAACTTTACGTTTAGTATCGGTACTTATCAAACTTTTCTGGTAATAATTTACATAATTCAACTATTCTAGGTGATAAATAACTTAGACTTGGACCTAGATCAATCAAAATGGAAATATGTTGACTATTTATCATACCTTCGATCTTGACCATGGAATACTGATGGTCTGCTTGTCAGTTTTCCAAAGTAGCACAAATTATGGGCATTCTCCTTGCCATGTCTCCAACTATAACTGCTTCCTGGATGGAGTGAACATTAAAAGTTTTCTTTCTTACTAGGCAGTCTTTAAAGTAATGTGGCCCGTCACACTCCCAACATTTTAAGGGTTCTCTTTGTGCAGTGTTCTTGTTAAAAGTTGGAGGTTCTTTTACTGCAGAATTATGTGGCTTAAAATTTTTGTAGTTATTACCTTGATATCCCCTATAGTTATTCCCTATGTTTTGTGAAATTTATTTTATTTCTTTCTTGGATCAAAGTTATTTTTTCTTTTATTCTTCCAAGTTGGTATACTTTCCCTTTATTTTTATTTTGGTCATGACATAAGTTTTCATTTCTCATTGCTTCCTCTAGCGTTTTCGGATTGTCATATTCAATTTGTTCTTTGAACATGATAGGAAAACAAATGAGAAACATTGTATTTTAGGTTTTTCATCAATTATGTAAGGTATGTAACAAACTAGGCTCAAAAACTTATTGCATATCTCTTTCATAGTCATAGCTCTTAGCCTTAACTCATAAAATTCTTTGGCCTTCTCTTCGTAGTACTGTTCCGATAAGTATTTTATTTTAAAATGATTTTAAAAATTCTGCAAGTTACATATCTTTCTTTTATTCCCTTGGCCTTTTTTATATCTTTCCACCATATATCTGCCTTTCCTGTCATATTAGAGATGGCCATTTTAGCTTTAGTTTGTCAGAATAATTGTATATTTGGAAATACTATTTCATCCCTAACAACCAGGCTTTCGCTTCTTCACCTTTCTTAATTTCCCTATTAAACATTGGTGGTTTAATCTTTTTAAAATCCTCGTAGATTTACTCATAGGGTCTGTATGTCCTTTTATTTTTGTTATCATCACTACTTTTGCTTGAATCTTGTTGTTTTCCTGAGTGATGTTTGACTGATTCTTCACTGGAAGTTTAAGGTTTATGACTGGAAAATTCCAGTTTTCTTCCCTTACATTTGTAAGGTGCAGTTTTTGGTAGGTTATGTTCAGATCCCTTATTTTTCTATTTTTCATTGTTATGAATTTTAGATAATAAAATAGTGTTTAATTCTTCATGATTTTTTAGGAGTTGTTCATTATCCTCTTTAACCTTTCTTAACTCTGATCTAAGTTCTTTTACAATTCTTTGTAGTTCCAATTTATTATCTTGACTGTCATTCAAGTTTACCCAGATCTCCCCATCCCTTAAATTACCCTCTTCATCATTTAAAGGATTTTCTAGGTTAAGTTCTTCTTTTGTACACATTTCTGCATCTGCCATGTTTTCCTGCAAAATACAATTATCCTTCTCTTTCTATTTTGTAAGAGAATTTCAACCAAAAAATAAAGTAAATTAGTTTTTTTCATGGTTTCTTTATCAGTTTAAGTGTTGAGCCGATTCGGGCCTAATGTTGTAACCATGCACTAATACCATTATGTAACACACCTCAAAATCGTAAAAAAATAAAATTTACAAGCATAGTTTTTACCATCGTTTACTAGCAAAATACTTAGGTTCTAACTTGTGCAATATATTTATCTTATTTTTTATGCCAGGTTATGTTGGTTGAGGCAATGGCCAGGTCCTTTCAAAACATTCATCCATGCTCGTACAGGTGATGTTCTTTGCTTACTTGTTCTTATATTGACTAAATTTACTAGGGACTTACTTGCCTTAAGGCTTGGGAGACTATCCATAGTCTTCATCCCAACCCTTATGTAATAATTTTCTCAAGTGTAAATTAAAAGGCCTTATGCCTTACCATATCCTAATCTTATCATTATGCTTTATGACCTTCCCTTTAAGCACAATACCTTGGGGTTTTGTATGACTTAAGGTAATAGCCATATGGTAAACCTTCGTTATATTAATACAAAGTTGCAAAGGTTTTTATGATACAATGGTTTTGTTTGGAATTATATATGATTATGTTTATGGCATGTCCTACCCCATGGTTTACAAGGTAATGTTTCCTGGCATGATTGCTTTACATCATGGTTTATGATATGTTATAAGGTTTGAATGTTGGAGTTATATTGCATGGTTTGAACTTGATGAATTCGTATGCAATGATTAAGGCCTATAAATGTCCTGGAGGTGAGTTATTTATTTCTATGCTTAGTTGACTATGGTAATAAAGGTGTGTCTTGACTGCGAGTTTACGGCGCAGCCAGGCCTTCCATGCAAATTCTAAACTGTATCTCCACTGTCCATCTGTCCCGTTTTGCAGCTATGGTTTAGGCAGAGGTTTAATGTATTGGGGAACTTGTTTGAACCCTTCATTTGTTTTGTTTGGCCTGTGGGGAAAGAGAGAGACGAGCTCTAGTCTGTTCATGGTGGAGACTTTACTGGTTGTTTGGTTTTGAAGTCGGTGAGAGCCCAAGCTCTACTATGTAATAGTGGTGATGGCGTATGGGTTTCTAGTTTAACACTTGTGCTAACAACGTGGTGTTTTAACTCTCCCTAGGTGTTCCTAGGCTTCCATGATTTCTTTGGTGGTATTCCTTTCAAATCTTGTTCCTCAATGAAGTCGACCAATACATCGACCATAAGAACTTCCTGCTAATAGGTAAAGACAAAATCGTCTCTATAATATTTACTTGGCATTAAAAATTCATTGTTTACAAGGTTCACTGATAAATGTTTTCAATGTGGGTGTAGATAGAGGAGGGATAAGGGTACTCCAAAGGAGCCAACCCCTAGCCCTCTCTGCAACATGCCAAGGTAAGGGTTAAACCAAAAATTCTCTTTCTGTTTTGTTAAAAGAATTTTTTTTCTAACTGTAACATATAATGTGTGTAGGTTGAAGGTGTTGGAGAGGGAGGAGACAAGGTCACCTCCTCCTAGGCCTTAGTTTTTAAACGCTCACGTAAGTCTCTGTTCAAACCCTTTATAAAAAATTCTTGTTATTGTAATAGTTTCGATTGATACATACTGACTAAACCATAAATCTTTTGTTGCAGGTAACGGTGGGCATGAGCGTGAGATCTATATTGGTAGCCACAACTGTGTTAGATAAGTTCTTCATTTTGATTAGAAGAATTTGTAAAAATTAAACCCTTAGGGTTTACCCTACATGGGATTTGCATCCATTGCCTCAACAATGTATTTTTTCTTTAATGTTATTTTGGGTGCCATCACGAATGGAATTATCCCAAACTCTTATAATTTATTCAGTGGTGTTTAATTAGGGAATATGGCAGCCATCCTATATGGTCTTACGACCACTTCGGTCTAAGCGGTCTTGGATAATACGTGATAACCCAACCTTCGAGTATGTGCGATTATGTTAAGATTTTTTGTTATACCTAAATCCTGTCACCATCATGTGATAATACCCTTAACTTTCATATTTTCCCTTAATCCCAACACTTAGAGTGGAAACTTGCTCTGTTTGTCAATTCTACTTGAAAAAACCTAGCACCGCGCTTTCCCTATGGTCAATGAGCGGTACCTTGCTCAACACTACCTATATCCCATTTTAGAGGATCGATGCCACCACCTATGGTTTCTGGTCTAAAAGCAGTTCTCATATAAACTGCTCTATCATAAGAGACGAAAAGCAATACCCTGGGTAAAATGGGAAAAAGAGAAGTTTATCGAGGATTCTAGATCTTGAGCCTCGTGTCCTCCCTTATCCCTATCATTATGGGTTAGTTTGAACTCGAGATCCCCCATGGTAGGATCTTGGAGCCACCTCACCCATAATTCTCTCAACTATTCCTATCCATTGAGCCTTATAAATACAAGATCATGTCCATAGTTGAGGGGGGGAACTATAGAGGTATTATTATGTTGTTGGATTGACTACCTAGTCCAAATAATTGGAGAGCATAGTTTACTTTTGGTTTCAATATCGTTAAAAAATAAAACCACTCCTTAAGCATAGTTTACCTTTTGTTTCAAGCTTGCATAAAAATGTAATCATTCCTGAGCATAGTTCATTTTCTATTTCAAGCTCATTTAAAAATGAAGTAGGATTCCTTAAGCATAGTTTACCTTTTGGTTTCAAGCTTTCATAAAAATGAAACCATGTTCCAAGCATAGTTACCTTCTATTTCAAGCTTGCATAAAAATGAAACAGATTCCCTTCCCTTGAGTCGAGTCTTCCCTTTAGTCTTAGAACTTGAACATTCTTTCCACCTACTTGATTCTCATTCTTGCTACCTCCCTGGTGAACATTTTCACATTAGTAACCAGGTTTTTAGGTTGGGTATGGAAGAAGAATCGTCAAACAATATGAATCTTGGGGGGCATGTAGAGCCCCTAGCAACCATGCTAGGGGTAAGCTTCGCTAGCAATCGTGTTGGGGGCAAGATTTCAACCTCTGTATATCATGTTAATGGTAATCTTCAAGCATAGTTTACCCAATGGTTTCGAACTTGTGTAAAAATGAAACCAATCTTCAAGCATTCTTTCAACTAATCTTCGTTCTCGTTAAAAACACTAAGATGGTTTTGAGCTTACTTTTCATTTTTCGTGCTCTGGTTAAAACATGAAAAGTGGTTTGAGCTTAGTTTATTACTTTTTCATGCTCTAGATTCAAACATGAAAAAGGTTAATAGAGTCCTCTTTAAGCTCTTTTTAGACTCTTAAAATGTGAAAAGATAGTTGAGTACTTGGCTTCTTCATACTCGTAAAAGTATTTGAAAAGTTGTCTCTTCGATGGTAGGTTATCTCTTTTTTCGGTTCGGATGGACTATTTACGAAAAAAGAACACTCCAGCCAATCATGAATGGAAGAGTTTTATAAGGTATTATTTTATACTTTTTCGGGCCTTAGGGACTAAATCATATGAAAAAGGACCCTGTGGAGTCTTCTTCCATAGTCGTTCAGACTCTCTAAACATGAACGATACCGAGTTTTCTTTCATTGGACTTGTTAAATTAAACATTGAGAGACCCTCTTTTGGGAATGAATCCCTCCTCTCTCAGGTTCGTAAAACATATGAGTTTGGACTTGTCATCGGACGAGATATAACGAGTGTTTGTTACCCTCTTTGAACTCGTAAAATTGAAAAGAGGCACTCATCAATCATGATGGTGGAAATGAGAAGGGAATCATTTTTCAAGTAAATGGTAGTAGTTTGTCATTACCTTTGAACATGGAACTTGTCTACATATCATTTCAGTCAATTGGGTATTCAGCTGATCTCCGTGACAATCCACTTTCATGAGTCATGCCACTCCTTTGTGTATGTTAAAATAATGCATTGTCCACCGTTGCACTGTGTGTTTGTCTGGTTTAGTCATGCTGCCAAGTCTTTTGTCGTGACGCCCGATGTTCAAAGGGAAGTTGAAAAAGTTTACCTCTGCAGTCAAAACAGTCTCTGTGTCAGTACTTTTGAGTTAGTCTTATGGTTACTACATTCACATCATTCCAGAACTATGTTCTGAGTTTCGTGTCATCGATATGGGACTCATCATGGCCCTCCTTCGACAAGATTATTCCCGTCTACGTCAGTTCATCATCTGGGAAATAGTCTTAGAAACAAAATTTAGTACCTTGAGATCTGTATGCCTTAATGACATATTCTCTTGCTCTCGACATAGGTTCACATCATTTACCTTTGGTGGATAGAATCAACTGGGTGTTCGACATCAAGACATCTCTTCACACTTAGTAGATTGTACTAGGGTACCTTAGGAATTATTGACATCAATGGTGATCTCCCTCGTACTTGTTAACGGTTCACATCATTGGCCGGTAATTAAGTGGTTTCTACCATGTTCGGCTTCAGATCATTGTATTCACATGGATAGAATTGTACTTTGTGGAAGACAAGAAGAAGACCCTGGGTATTTGTTTAGTGCTCATAGCTTTCCCTAGGTTGCGATGGAGTTTTGTATTTCTAGCATGGATCCATATTTGTATGTTGATGGCTATGCTCAAATTTGCATCCATATGACATAGATCTACGTTGTATGTTTAGTAGCTATGTCTAAGTTTGAGTCCTCTATCACATGGATCTACATTGTATTCTAGTAGCCATGCTTGTTTATTCCTCTCATGGATCTGCCTTGTATTGGTCCGCAGCAATGAGTTGGTTACTTTTGCCTACGAGTCAAAAATATTGACGTACTACAGATACCTACTAGATGGCATTCTCTGACTGAGCTGACATTTTCACCTCGAAGTGACAACTTGTTCTCTCAAAGCTCTCGCTTATCGTATCCCTCTAAGTCTCATGCTTTGGGGGGAATTCTGTTATACCTAAATCCTGTCACCATCATGTGATAAGACCCTTAACTTCCATATTTTCCCTTAATTCCAACACTTAGAGTGGAAATTTGCTCTGTTTGTCAATTCTACTTGAAAAAACCTAGCACCACGCTTTCCCTGTTGTCAATGAGCGGTACCTTGCTCAGCACCACCTGTATCCTGTTTTAGAGGAGCGGTGCCACCGCCTATGGTTTCTGGTCTAAAAGCAGTTCTCATCTAAACCGCTCTATCATAAGAGAAGAAAAGTGGTACCGTGGGTAAAATGGGAAAAAGAGAAGTTTCTCGAGGCTTCTATATCTTGAGCCTCATGTCCTTCCTTATCCCTATCATTATGGGTTAGTTTGAGCTCAAGATCCTCCATGGTAGGATCTTGGAGCCACCTCACCCATAATTCTCTCAACTATTCCTATCCATTGAGCCTTATAAATACAAGCTCATGTCCATAGTTGAGAGGGGGAAACTATAGAGGTATTGTTATGATGTTGGATTGACTACCTAGTCCAAATCATTGGAGAGCATAGAGATCAAAGTTGGAGCTTATGGGGATGAAGTGTTTGTCTCGTGGAGGGGCTTTTCGACACTAAGGCAATGGTTGTAAGCTTCTCCATACATTCTTAATCCAAAGCTGATTTCCGTCCCACATTACTGTTGTTGGATTCCTCAGTCACTAACATGGATCAGTAGATGATTTTCTGGTAGCTTTGATGTGTTTGCATGTTTGTTCTATTTGTAGGTACACATGTTCACAATCGAAGCAGTATTCCAGGTGTCTACAGTATTCAGGGAAGGTCTTCATCCTTTGTCGTTCACTCATTTGTTCTGGATCTAAACCATTTACACCAAAGGAACAACTTCTGTCCGCAGACTCGTGCAATATTCCTGATAACATTTTTATTTTTATTTTAAACTTATATATTGTTTGTTTAAAAACTCAATGGCATCCATCTTCGATGGTCTTACGGCCATGAACACAGTGGTTGGTTAAAAAAATTATAATGTTTCCTTTGTTTGTAATATCGTGGAGATAATTACATATTGTATTATGTCTTTAGCCTTTGCGTAAATAATGGTAGCTATTAGATGGACTTACATCCATTTTTTTACTTTACTTAGTGTTTGCTGGAAATACTACGACCCATAGGGTCTATGACTACTTTTGAAGTAAATGAAATATTTTGTTATGGATCGAATGCCATCAACGATGGGATTTAATTTCGGTCCTTGGGGAAAAACAAAATATGTTTAGTGATTGGGTTTTGATATGGGAAAACGCAGCTATAACAACTAGCGTACATACTTATGATTGTATTTTGAATTTGATTTAACTTTATCTATATTTTATTTACTTCGTGGATCTATGACTATTTGTTAGGATCTTCGATCCAGTTATGTTTGCTCACACGAATCCAAGAAATATTGTTTAAGTGATTGCATAGATTTTATCATGGACATAACAAAAGGATCTCGACCTGATTTCTTACGATATGTCATATGTAAACTGGTTTTGATTAATAATTTTCATTCACTTTTTAATTATTGTAGATATGTGATGTGTATAGCTTTTTATTTGCTTATGGATCCTTGATCCGAAAGGAAATAAATACATGTAGATCCATAAAGGATCGATTTATAATTTTATTATGTTTAGTATGTAAATGGTTAATTAACTTGGATCCTTGATCATACATATCTATATAATTGGATCCATAAATACTGTTTATATATCACATCGTAATCGTAATGTAGGTTTCCGTTTTATGGATTGTTTGTAACAGATTTACTCTTTATATTAATGAAATCTTAGGACTAATGTAATTTTAGATATGTAGAGAATTAGTTTATATAATTTGGCTATATATAGTCTCAATATTTTAAAGATTAAAAATAGGATATATTCCTTACTCTATCACATAGGAAAGATTTTGATATAGAGCGATACATACCCATTAAGTACAAAATTCGATTTTCAACATATAATCCGTAAAAGAAAATCCTAACTCAGCTTTGGATGCCTGATTTAAGAACTTCCCTAGTAACCCTGAAACATTTATAATCAAACATAACTGAATATAAATTTGATAAATGAACTAGACTAATCGATGTATATCGGGTTTAAATTAACCATTTCAAATATAGAACAAAACATTCTACTGTAAATTTAAAACATAGAATAAGAACCTGGTACCACCACTGGGAAAACAAAAGTGGAAAAGTTGTTCCTCCCAACCAACTCCCAGAACATCCAAAGTTACTTGCTTCAGAACCCCCAATCATGTTCGCTGAACCACAAGAGAAAAATCCCTCAATGCACCATCTCTTGCATTCTCATATTTAATCCTCGTCCAATGCTAACCTCATACTACTCAGGGATACTAATATATAGTATTTTTCCTAGGACTTGGTCATTTATGAGCCTCCTGCTCTTTAGCACTCAACTAGGAGTTGTGACCTGATTTTTGGGGATAATGTCTCCTTCATCTTGAATTCTAGCTCAGTGGCTTCAGCCACTTTTCTTTTCCTCTTGTGGGCTAGCAAACACTCTTTAACAACTACTTCCTCTTCTGTCTCCCTTCAACATATTTTATTAAATAAAAATGATTAATTACGAAATGTTTTATTTTTTACTTTCTGTAAAAAATAATAATAATAATTAAAGTATTTTTCAGCAGAATTAATAATAACTTATTAATTTCTAGTGCATTACATGAACTTAACTACTAGGTAAAATGTCTCTTCAAAATCAACTCCCTCTTTTTAAGCATAACCTTTTGCAACTAGTCTCGCCTTACATTTATTAATGCTACCATGAGCTTTAAACTTAGATTTGAACAGCCATTTACATTCTATGGGAACTTTATTATTAGGAAACTCTATTAATTCCCATGTTTGATTTTTTATTATAGATTTATACTCTTCATTCATAGCATTTACCCATTCTTTCTTATCTTTGGCTTGTTCATAATTCAATAGTTCTATAACATTCATCACAATATCCATTAAGACATAGTCTCTATACTTTGGAGGAAGATGATTTTGTCGAGTTGAACTTCTTGGTACTACAGTACCTGCAAGAGTTCCATCCATGATTCTTCTGATTTCTAATTTCTCTCCATCAAAACATGTATCACTGTTGCTCATACTATTTGAAGTACTCATATTGGTTTCATTATTCATGTTGCAACAGTGATACATGTTTTGATGGAGAGAAATAGTATGAGCAAGTAGAGATTTGCTACCCCATCCAGATAGTATCACTGTTGCTTCATCTTATGTGAAGCAACAGTGATACATTATTCAGCAGCAATCCCGACAGTAGAATAACCTGTAGTTCTAGCATCATTATTTAATCGTTGTAAATGGTTCAGTGGATCCAAGATTTAGAATAGTCAAAGATGGAGTTGAAAAAGTGGATCTGACGATTTGTTAGCTTATTTGTTAGTGGATCTGAGGATGCGATTAATTTATAATTTTAATATTAATATTTAATATTAATAACATTTATGTCAACTATATTATTAATTAATAATAAATAATTTTAATATTGATATAATCATGTAGTTTACTATTTGTAATATTAATTAATAACATAAATATATTTTTAATATTAATTAATTTTAATTATAAATATATATCCATTAAACTTTAATATTATTTAATATCGACACATATTAATATTAATAAGTAATGTTTAATAACTTTATTGTATTAATTAATATCAATAAATAAAAATCTCAATGCATTATCAAGGAGGATTCTCTATTTTTATTATTTATATAAAATAAATTTCAACGCATAGCAATATTTAAACAAGTGGAATAAGCAACAAAGTCCCTTAGTACCTGCCGCTTAAGAAAAGTTTGGAAAAAGTAATAATAACACTAGATGTAGCAAAGAGGCTTACTGTCAAGTCTTAAGTAAAAAGGAGATTGCTTAGTCTCTTCCGAAAAGTTTGAAGAAAATAATAATAGGTTAACATTTTAAATGGTAAAGGGATTACACATTAATGAATATATAATCCAAAATAATTAAAAAACACATTAATAAATATATAATCCAAAATAATTAAAAAACACATTAATAAATTGACATTAATAAACCCATAAATCTAGGAAAAGTAACATTAGATGTATAGAACAGTAAAGAAAATAGAATATACTAATAACCAAATGGAAACATTCTATTGTTATGAGAAAAGCATTTTATGAAAGCCTTTCTTGAATTTTGCAAGGAGACCATTATATTATAATTTTTTCTAAGAAAAAAGAGATTAAAATTAGAATTCATGCTTTTTGGTTGAGGAATTTTCACAAATTGAAGTATTATAAATGGTAAAATATACATAGGATTCACACCATCTACAATCGAGGGGTTTATATATATATACTAAAAATAAGTTTATGAAAAAGAATAAGTGATGTTTAAATATAAGTTGTTCTTTTAGTAAATACAGTTAATATAGAATTAATTATGTTTTTGTTAAATTAATCTTTTAAAATTTAAAATTAATCAATATAGTTAGTATATAATTGTGTTGGTATTTTTAGTAAATATAGTTAGTATAGAATTAATTAAATTTTGAATAATAACTTTTAAAATTAATCTTTTAAAATTTAAAAGTTAAAATTTAAGTTCATAAATTAAATATATAAATTAATCTTGGGAAGTTGATGTTAAATAATTTTGACTATGTACATTTTATTAGATTACAAAATAATAAATATGTTTTATTACTCAATATCATTCAATTTACTTTTCAAATATGATTTTGTAATATAAAAATAATGTTTTAAAAAATAAAAATCAATCAATCAATAAATAAACAAATAAATTAGTAAAATTTATGAAATTAGAAAAATATATTATATATCTAAATATATTTAAAGTTGATACCTATAATATTTATTTATTATTTTAATTCAAAATCTTATTTTAAAAAATGTATTTATAAAATAATATTCATAATGGATGTAATTTTGAAATGTTTTTTTTCTAACTTTGATTTCTTTAAATAATCCCTCTAAAATCATAACAAATCAAAATTAAGATAAATGCTATTATATAAGAAAGCAAATGGAAAAAAAAACTATTAGAAAAGAAAGAAAGTATTGATAATAAGCTACATAATAAAATAGTAATAGTAGTATAACTATATAGGATCTATTTAAAATCTGAGATAAGACACTGCAATCTTAATATCTTCAGAGTTTTAAAATAGCACTTCAAATCTAACCTAAGAGTTGGTGTAGGGTTAAGAAGGGAGGTCAAAGTATCCTTGCAGTTAGATCCATTCTATGCATAATTAAATAAATCCATAATATTTAAATTTGGACTTAAATTATGTAAGGGCTTTTTGTTATAGATAAAGTTTTTATCAATATTTTGTTATTAATATTGTTTGTGTGGTAAATACTCTACATTTCTAAATCCAAATAATCATTAATATTCTCAATATTTTATGTTTTAATTTATCATTTTAAGTGAAATCATTTATAAAAGAAAATGTATTAAATATATTTATCATTTTAAGTGAAATCATTTATAAAAGAAAATATATTCATAATTAAAAAGCTTAGGTTAAATAAGCTTAAATGCATCTCGATTAAGATTTACATAAGCTTAGGTTAAGTAATCCATATCAATTTTTTTTTAGTTTTTGTTTATTTATTTATTTTATGTTTATATTAATTTTGATGTTTAACCTTTTTTTAAGAGCCAATCATCTCCAAAAATTTTCCAATAATTAAAAAACTAATAACTGCGTCTATAGACTATGCTTTTTTATCTACGGACGAGGATGAGACAATTGTATTGTCTAGATTGATTCCATGGCAGTCGTTCAAAATTTGAAATAAACAATTATAAAAAAAAAGAATATAAATAACTAGTATCTAGTTCATGAATACATAAGATGTACCTAGGTATGGATAACTCATACTTGAACCCCTTTCACTAGAAAAATATGAGGAATAAAAAAAAAAATCCAATTTGCCTTCCATTCCATGACTATCTCTCAACCATTTGATCCCTATGGACCTGATCCAGCCACAAATTATATAGACATGCTAGTCTTAAAATTAATTTGGTTACCTATCTCCACCTTAATATGATTATGATGATTACTTTGCTCAATATCATACTACTATTAAGTGCAAGTTAAATGTCATGCATTTATGATGTTAAAATTCATCTTGATAAAAAGACACATAACTATTTTTAAGATTACTTTCCCAATTGATACTTTTTTTTCATAAAATTAGGTATCTCCACCTTAATATGATTATGATGATTACTTTGTTCAAGTTAAATGTCATGCATTTACGATGTTACAGTTCATCTTGATAAAAGGACATATAACTATTTTTAAGATTACTTTTCCCATTGACACCATTTTTCATAAAATTAGGTACAAATCCATTATTCTATCTTATTTCGCCAAACAAAGGATGAATGCCAATATTCATTGCCAGGTTGGTTAAGGAGTTGAGTAATAGTAATCGTTATGAGATTTCAACTTTTTGGTTCACCTTCTAAGATTTGAACCTTTTTGGTCATTTTTTTGTTGGCGAGATCAGGGTGTAACGAGGCGACACGCAAACGTTTCATTTCAAGTCTCTGTTTACCCATCCCTTTACGCATCCAAAGAACCGACGGGTTGCCTGTCTCAGTCTCTGCATGTCGCGTTTGGAACTTACAATTCACTTGAATTGTACATTCATTCGAGTTCATTCAATTCCTTCAATACTGCTGCTGAATTGAATGCTGACCATTGCGACAATGGGTATGGCGTTCAAGAGAAGTAGGGATCGGCTTCAAATGGAAATGCCACCGGTCTCTTGCCTAGTCTTCCGGATGGATGTAAGCCCACATGCATATGGAAATGCCACCGGTTTCTTGCTTGGTCTTTCGGATGTTGGATGGACACAAGTCCACATGCATATGAAAATGCCACGTGTACCTAATATCCTCACATTCATATAATAATATATGAAAAACAACGACAATGTTGCCCTTATTTTAATCACAGTACCTAATATCCTCACATTCATATAATAATATATGAAAAACAACGACAATGTTGCCCTTATTTTAATCACAGTTTGATAACGAAGATAATGCCAACATTTGCCTAGAAAACTGCCAAGGTGCTTGGTTATGATAATGAGAAGAGCTGGCCTAGCTTTATACCGGAATACCCTTCTTACTCCGCTGTAGCGTGTTACTTTGCCTGGAAGACTTTCAGAGCAGCTGCTGCCCCCGGTGAATTGTCGAATGAAGATGGCGAGAAGGAGCTTCAGGATTTGAAGACATAGCGAGGAAAAGGAAGCCAAGGCTGAAGGCGTACATACATATTCAGAGGAACAAGGTGGGTTCACAGCTCAGGAATTTGAAAAACTCGTTGCCGAAGAAGATGGGAAACTGCAGGCCAAGGTCACCGTGGATACTCCATTTATGCCTATTGTAGAAAAGGAATTCGCTGTCAAGGATTCCAGCAAAACTGAAGAATACCAACATGGCAAATCAGGAGGTAAGTTTGAAGATTTAGAAATCCGTTGTGATGGCTTTTTGGGAGGTGCCCATTTGTTGTTAACTTCACTTTCGGATGAAATTGAGCGTTTTTCCATGGAGAATGAGTTACAGGAAGATAACCGTTGTGTAAATTGTATTTCTTCCGGACCTTGCATTGGTCACGATGTATCTGATAATGGGCTTGAGGAAACGGTTCATGGAATCTCTAACGGGATTGCGGATGATTCGAATCCGCTTGTTGGTGATTTTGAAGGCTTCTCTTCATCAAACCTTGGGACCCCATTAGGGCAGGTTGCCCAACAGGTTGAGTTTGATAATAGCAATTACAGTGATGGGATTCAAGGAATCAGTTCTAAGGATTTTGTAACTGAACCCTCTAGTTTCAAGGATGTGGGTTATGATGAATTGTCTAGGCAAAAGGTTGCGATGTTCTTAGGCAATGGAGCCCAGGCCAGTGGTTTGGAAAACCAGTCAGATGGGCAGAATGCTGCAGAGTTTAATCAGACCGGTATTGATGCAAAAGGTATAAGCTGTGAGGGTCCTGTGATTGGGTTATCAAATTCCAATGATGTGGGTGAACTGGCAGGGCGGCTCTCAGACGATGGGCAGCATCCAAATCGTAAAGTTGCAGATGCGCAGGAATCGTCAGATATCGGGATTGCCCTGGAACACGAGTTCAATAGCAGTGTCAACAAGGGTATGGAATGTTTGGGACCTGACGAAGGTCTTGCTGCCCAATCATCTAATTCTTCTGATGAAAGTTGTAATAAACATCCATCAGATAACTTCTCTTAGTCTTCAAATGTTGAGAGCAGTGAGCATGCAGATAGTGAAACTACTACGGTTTG
Source organism: Pseudotsuga menziesii (assembly GCA_001517045.1). Classification (NCBI taxonomy): domain Eukaryota; kingdom Viridiplantae; phylum Streptophyta; class Pinopsida; order Pinales; family Pinaceae; genus Pseudotsuga; species Pseudotsuga menziesii. The sequence goes on from LPNX010302643.1 coordinate 87,933, forward strand.
TTGTGAGAAGCCATTGGATGGACAGATTATACCGCTGCTGGAGCTTGACAATATGACCAACACTGAGAAGATGGAAGGTCCGAGCTTGGGAAGCCCTGTAACCGAAGCAGCATTTTATGTGGATAAAATGTCTGAAGAAATGTCTGGCCATGTATTGGAAAGTGGGATATTATGTCCATTTGACATTGATGCTCGAAAGCATTTCTTGGATGACTCCTTGAAGTCTGTGACCATTCAAACAACTGCGGATGTTGGTTACCAAACAGCTGCGGATGGTCAATTTGTTCTGCAGGCAGAACTTGGCAACATTGGCTACAATGAGAAGATGGGAGATTTGAACTCGGTGCCCCCCTCTAACTGAAGCATCATATTCTGCTCAAATTAGTTGTGACGAACTGTCCAGCCATCTACTGGAAAATGGATTACAATCTTAAACTTCCACAGTTTTTAAGCACCTGGCTTGAGGTTCAATGGGCACAATGCCTGGTAAATAATAATTTTTATCCAGTTAGTGCATATCTTCATTGTGAAAATGATACTCATTTTGGGAATGTTATTTTTTTAATGTAATATATAGCTGGTAATATAAAAACCAACCAGGTATCCACTCAAATCCAGATAACAAACTTCGAGGATGACATCATCCCTGCTTAACCAATAGCAACACAAATAAATACAATTTTAATAAATTTAAAAATTGCTATTTTTCATATTCCAAAGTTTAACTTTTTAATAGAGATTTTAATCTTTTTCATATGGACCAACTAATACAAAGTCAACCCAGCTTGACTTGTGATCCATTACAATATATACAAAGTCAAAGCAGCTTGACTTGTGATCGATTACAATATACACTGCCTGTTTGTGATAGATTACTTAAATGTCAACGTATAGCATTAAATGTCAACGTATCACAATATTTTTCAGAGTATATGGAATGGAATGTACTCCACCGTCTGACATAACTAAATATATGATTCCATCCAGTCATGTAAATAAATAACTTGATTCCAGAATCAACGTGATGCAAATCAATGCCAACAACATTGGACAAATCGGTGGATTATTAATTCATGTCAATGGCAATCACGTAACACGTTAGACAAATCGGTGAATTATTATTTATAATTTGATGTCATCAACTCACATAAACAAATAAATAAATAAGACTAGTTTTCTTATTAAATGTTTCAATGATGCCTTGTAAAATTTAAAAAAATGGAAATATGATGAAGGTTATTTAATTTATAATTTTCTTCACTTTTATTCTTTTTATAATTTTAAAATTCTAAAAAGCCACTAGTTACGTGTTAACTCTAGGTTATATTTTTATAATTATAGATTTCTAATTTTAAAAGACTACTATAAAAAATCTTGAGAACATATCATAAAATAAGTTTTGACAACATATTTGTCTCAATTACATCTCAATCTAGAGAAATGTAACAAAAATAAATCAGATACAATGAGTGTTAAGTGGATTATTCAAAACCACTATAAATTAGTCACTTGCCACTATATTCATGGGATATAGGTCATAGCTATGAAGATAATCCCAAAAATAATGATATATCATATGTTGGGTTGCGAAAACTTATATATACTTAAATAAAAAAAGAACCAAAAGATCTCTAAATAAAAAGTTCATAAGGCATAATACTTGCTAATGTTTTGCAAATGGGATAGCAAGCTAAGTGGCATAATTGTGGAGAAAACTCCACACTTAAGTGCACTTGAGCTCGAGGACTCTGTGCAAGCTCCATAATTGACAATTCATAGTTTGTGATTCATTTTGTTAGTCTCAATCCAACTTCTTCACCCAATGAATGCTAAGTGGACTATTCAAGACCATGAGAAATTAGTCATTTACGACCGTAATCATGGGATATGGATCATAGCTTAATGACTTACACTACACAAATAATCCTAAAATTAATAAACCCCTACACTTAAAAATAAGAACTTGAGTCAAGGATGCTCTAAATGAATAGTTCATAAAACAAAATAATTGTTAATATTTTGCAAATGGGGTAGCAAGCTAAGTGAGTTTGATTGTGAAGAAATCTCCATAGTTAGGCATGCTTGAGCGAGAAGATTCTTGGGATGGGTGACCTCCCATTCATGGTAATCAGGTGCAAGCCTTGAGGATCACTCGGAGGACTCAGTCTATACTTTTCCAGGATTTCATGGGGATGAGACAAGTGTACTATCGAGATTGATTCGATGGCAGCCATTCGGAATTTGGAATAAATGATTATAAAAACACGAATATAAAAAATAGTTTGTATCTCATGAATGGATAAGTCGTTGTAATTGATTGTTGATCAATGGATAATAGGAAGAATGCCACTGATAACATGTAGCTAGGCATGGATAACTCATAATTGAACTTGTTTAATAAGAAGAATATGAGAATATATATATAGACAATGAATGGATAATTGGTAGTTGATTATTAGATAGGAGAACTTCTTGACAAATAACAAGAAGAAAGTTGGATAATATGTAGCTAAATATGGATAACATATAGTTACAACTACACATAAAGAACTTGTCTAAGTTTTTTATTCTATTTAAATAATTTCTAAAATCATAAGATACCGATTGAAAAGAAGGCTAATAAAAAGACACACCGAAAAGAAAATTAAAAAGCTAACAAGAAAATGAGAAAAATATTAATAGACGAATCTGAAATACCACTACTACATTTCGATCCAAAATCCGACGGTTACTTCCGACGGCGCGTGGATTTCTCTTTTTAAACCTACCAAAAATCACAAAGTTAAATTTTTTTTTTGTAAATGTAACCACCAGCGTCGCTTAAGCGACGGATATTCTCATAACCGTCGGTTAAGCGATGGATATTCCCATAACCGTCGCATATCCGATGCTCAGGCTAAATACTTTACATCCAAGCACAATACTTTATATCAAAGCATAGCATTTTTTTCTTTAAGGAAAAGCTCTGATTTTAACTAACCGTCGCATATCCGACGCTTAGGTGAAAACTCAAAATACTTTACATCAAAGCATAATACTTTATATCAAAGCATAGCATTTTTTTCTTTAAAGAAAAGCTCTGATTTTAACACACAACAGGTCGTTATAACTATTTCTCGGAGCTTTTGTTTACATGACCACGTGCTGCGTTACCTGTTGGTTGGGTAATTATGCCCTCTCCCTCTTGTAATATATTGTAATATAATAAATATAAAAGTATGAAGCCCTATACTTCGACATGATTTAGATTGAAGAGGAGCTTTGCAGCACACCGCGGGTCAGAGCTCTGCCTATTCTTCTTCTTTCTTGCTGAGGAGGGTGTAGACAGACACCTCTCGTGGGTTTTTTCTCACCATTAGGTCTCAGGAAGAGGAAGGAGAGCAATATCAGATCAGTCGGGTTTTCAAGTCCTTCAGAGAGATGGCAGGGGAGAAGCCCAAGACATGCAACGTGTGGAATACAGTGAAGCCATTTGTCAATGGAGGAGCCTCTGGTATGCTCGCGACGTGTGTCATTCAGCCCGTGGACATGATCAAGGTGTTTTCTTTATGTCTTCCTGTTATGCTCAGATTTTTGGTATTTTTTTTTCTCGCTTATTTTCAAATCCGTTGGGGGAGGAGATCGAAACTTCACCCCAAGCTTCACTTTTGTATTTTTGGAAGTTCTCAGATCCAGCTCAATATAATATGGATACATAATTTTATGCGCGTCCATTGAAAAAAATGATCTTCTTGTTTTGTATTATTACATCCTCAGGCTTGTTTAAGGCCCAAATAACTAAAATGGGACATAATATGATGAATCACTAAGTTGCAACGTCATTTTGTTTTGGGATATAAAGGCTGACCCGATTTGGGCCAATTGTTGTAGGTGCACATTCAGTTGGGTCAAGGTTCGGGCTATGACGTGGAAAAGAACATGCTCAGGGATGAGGGTTTTGGTGCTTTGTACATCTCTTAGCCTGCCCTTCTGCTGCTTGCTTTTGTCTAACATAAGAGAAGACAACTGTTCCACATGCCTAATGTTTATCTATTTATCCATCAAATACAAGATTCAGTTCATGCAAAAAACGTGTTCTCTCTTGGGTGTAGGACCTCTTGAAGAGTTTGTTAAACAAAAGGTACAACTTATTCCTTACTACACCCCCTCCTGCCATGTTTGCAATACTTTGACACACCCTCAATGAGGGTAGTCACTACCACTACCAATGTTATGATGAGGTTTGAGATTGCTTTCATGGACATATGTGAAGAATCAAGATGCCAGTGACTGAGAAAACAAACCAGAAAAGAGTGCTGCAAAACACACTATCAATCTGCAAAAACACTCTCCACATGAAAAAATGCACTCTGTATCTTTATAAAGTTAATTTACTCTGCAGCTGCAAATATACTTCCCAAACACTCCAGAGCAACTGCATTCTTTGATCTGCTCACAACTGAAATTGTGGAAAGAAAGAGTGAAAACTGATTCCTTCAAGAAATAGAATCTGTAATGTTCATGTTTTGTGGGGATTTTCTAGGCTTTTTTCCCCTGTTTTAGGGCTTGTTTGCTTGCAAACACCTCACATCATACATGTGGTCTCATCCATATTGTTTTTTTTCTTTTCTATGTTTTCGTTTTCCTGTCAGGAGGGGAGCCTGTCTGCATTTTCCTGACAGGAAATGCCTCAAAAAAAATTTGGGCGATTTGTTACCGTTTATGTTCTGGAAAAGAAGCAAAGTGGTTACACAGTTGGGTCTATGCTAAATTCTCTAGTCAATTTAAGGGCATTTACTGGATTGAACTTTTGCACAACAAAGCTCTTAAATACTTGCACACTACTAAATATATGATAATATCTCCAAAAAAACATTTCTTATTGCAAGAAAAAGTTGTCTTTCTTCCTTAGTTTCACAACCTGTGTAAATAAAATAAGAATCAGTTTCCTAAAAAACAAAGTGAAGCTTAGGTGTAAAAATGCTCTAGGCAGGTGTAAGGGGTTAAAATGGTGGGCAACTCTGCAATATGATTGTAATATCTCAGTTTTGATTCTTAGAAAGAATTGGAAGTGGGAGAAAAAGAAAAGAAACCTCCCAGGTAAAAAATACTCCCATTCCATGCTCTTCTGTGACTCCCTCATTCACATTTATAATACTTTGTACCACATGATATACCCATGATTCTAAATAGCATGTTCCTGTGGGAAGATGAAAAGTTCATCCTTGTGTAATATTTATTAACTTATTTCTTATATTGAACATCAACTAGGATGGGAAGGTTGTAGAGTGGAGAATCATGTGCCGAAGAATCAACATCAGTTTTGAAATTAGCAAAGACCAGCAAACCTTCTGAAGTCTCTGTTTTGGGAGATGAACTGCATTACAGTCTTGCTCGTTCTAATTCCACTTTCCAACTGACATCATTCTGCCTGGACTACCCAATGAGATTGCATTGGATTCCTTAGCCAAAGTTCCAAGGTTAATGCATCAGCAGCTCTTAGCAGTCTCCAAGGTATGGAAAACTGTTTTATCAAAAGTTTTCTGAGTCTGTTGTTTCTTTCTTCAAATTCATGGGTTGGTTGATTAAGTAAAAGGTGCAAGAATGCATAAGTTGAATTGTGAAGATTACGAGTCTGCAAGATTGGGATTGTGGACCCTCCACCATTCACCTCTTCCCAAATAGATCAGAAAAGTAAGTTGGCCAAAAGAATCATTCAAGTGTCAATCCAAGGGTGTACAAACTTTGATGTGCTCAAGATGAAGGAATCTCACTTGCATTTCTGGTTCCGGCAAGAACATCTCAAAAGGTTTTGAACTTCATCCTTACTCAGTATTGAACAAAAGAATGTTTAATTCTATCTTTTTATGGTTTGGGAAAGTAAATATGCAATGGGAAGGTAAAAAACTCAGCCTACTTTGCTTCAAATCAAATTGTTAAAAGAAACACTCAAATAACAGTCAAAAATATGGCAGAGTGAAATAATAATAAACAAAATAGGTTACGAGAGAGAATTAGATAATCCATGCTAGGGTGGGGGCCTGTCCACCTAACAACTCTCTTGGTTGCACCAGGCCAGAGCAGAGTCAGGAAAACAAGAAATGATCTATTTGGTAACTATGATTTCACTTTTGTTTCTCTGCCCCCTTTAATTGAAGAAAGAGGTAGATACTAGATATTCCTTGCGCTAAAGAGAGATGGTCTAACAGTTAATCCTTAATTGTGGAAAAAAGACAAGCCAACTAGCATTAGAACTAGGCATGCTTAATCTCAGTAAATTTCAACAGGATACAAAAAATATAGAATTTATATTTACAGATACAAAGATAATTGAGTTACATTTGTTGTCCATTGGTGCAAGTGGTTCAGCTTGCATCAAAGAATGTAGGCAACTCAAAGCATAGAACTTTGCTGCTGAAGCTAACATTTGTTGTTTTGTCTTTCAAATATTCCACTACTGATGCTCTACTGCTGATTGTGCCTCAATTAGAAATAAGTTTGCTCGCATTCAAATTGCAAGCAGATGTTTTGCACAAAAACTTAAACAAAATGGCTATTCTTATGATGACTATATTCACTCTCAATTTACATGCTTGATTAAGTATTTGACCTCCATTATGTTGAAAAGAGGAGAAAACATATGCAATGTTTGGATGAATGATGGAGCTGACCTCATCATTCCTGGACTCCTCTCTTTCTTAAGCCCAATGGTCCTATAATGACCAAAATTTGTAGTCAACTTCTCAAAATATCAAGGCCCTGAACCACTAGGATCCTTTGGATGTTTCAATGCTTTCTGAAATTCACCTTCTGCCCTTTTCTTCTTCTGCTTCCATTCACTATACCGGGATAAATGCTGAGAAAATACTTCTCAAAATCATTCTTCAGCCAAGTGCTCACCAGTCAACTTCCAAGTAGCTGTTCTAGGCCCCTGTTTTTGTTCTTTTCCCTTGTTACGAGAGTGTGAAAGCTGTAGTTGTCCTCTCCATATTTCTCTTGTTCAATGGTATTTCAGATATGAAAATATCATTGGCATCAGGGGAACTGGTTAGGATACAAATCAAAAGCCTTATTACCTCAATAAGGCTCTTTCCTCCAGTTCCACTGATGCTTCATATCATTTATTTTCATACTAAACATTTTCCCCTGTAAAAGTTCTTTCCTATTCTTGAGAGGCTTGGGTAAGCTTACTGTTTTGTGCTTTATCACTTCTGTGGCCCTATTCTTAACAACTTTGAATTGTCCTCCCCATAGCTGCTCTGTATATGACATCTTCGCCAAATAATAATCTTTCACTACAGAGGTCTGCATGTGCAATGAATGCAAATCCATGAATCTTGCAGTACTAACAGGTTTCCTTCCAGTAGGCTGTCAAATTCTCATATCAAATTATTCGGGATCATCCACTGGCAAGTGATGTAGGGAGATTTAAAACTACTGGAAACAAAAGACATCTCTACTCAAAGAACATGAAAAATGATATGGAAAACTACTTAAATAATTGCAAAACTTGCTAAGTTAATAACTGTGAATATAAATTGCCAACTAAAAGCTTATTGCCACTACAGTATAAATTGATGGGCTTTAAAATGAACTTTTCAAAGCAAAACAATCAAATTCTATCAGTAATAGAGAGATGCACCAAAAATGTAAAGTTCCATCCCCTGCAAAATGAACCACAAGCAACATAGACAAATTGCTACCCTCCTTATTGTTCTCTGAATATTAGTTGCCCAAGAGTATTGTAAGCAATAGAGACCCCAAATTTGCAGCAAAATTGAATAATCTCTTCAAGACACTTGAACAAAATTTCAATAGCAACGATCACCCTTAGATATATGAGCAATTGAAAGAAATGATCAAATTATGGAAGATATGTTAAGAGCACACATGGCATACGAGCAAGCAATGCGGGAGAAAACTTGGAAATGTGTAATGATTATACAATATCAATAGGCACGCCACTTTTCAAGGCATTGAATATGGATTCAATCCATTAACTCCCATTCAGTTGGATCTTGTGAATTCCAAAGGGAAAAGAAAATTCTCTTCTCAAATGTCACAAAGAGTGCAAGAAACAATTGAAAGAATGCAAAATAAGTAATCAAAATAGAGTTTTGAAATAAAGAAAAGAGAACCTAATGGAATGGTCTGACAAACCACTAGAAGAATCCACCTGGAAATCTGCAGACAACATATAATGTATGAATTGAAAAATAAATTGCATACTTAAAAATGTTGTTGGAGAACTTATAAACATCCAAATTCAATAGTTATTATATGTAAATGAAAGAAAATAAATACATTTTTCAAGAGTTGGCCTGCTTATTGATGGTGATTGTACCCCTAATAAAGAAGTACAGTAGAAGTACATTAAAGTTGGTTGAATTTCCATATTAATGGGAACGGACCTGCATTTATTGACTCTATTGCTCCATTAAATGACTAGGTCAGCTTCACAGTAGTTATATGGATTAGTATAGATGAAGGAGGTTCCCACCATTTTTTCTCATTATCATTCAGCCTTCCCTCTTTTGATAAATGTTTCAATTGTAACATTTACAACATTAGTTGTAGCCTTAATGGAAGCATTAATTGCATCAGTATGGTCTGTGTTATCACGTGGAAATTGTTATTTACCAGTGGCTTGGAGAGATTTTGAGTCTGGTTGTGAGAGGAAAACGTCATTGGGAGAGAGTCTTATGATGATAAATTATCTCATTGCCACTTTTCATCTATTTTTGGCATTGGAGTTGCTTACGACTAGGAGGGTGCATTAAAGTTGTTGCCTAAAAATATGCGGAGTTAGTGAGTTGGTATGTGTGGGCGTGTTCTTATTTGACTTTGACACATATGAGGCAAACTACTTGAGTTGGTTGGTTGGAGAAGGATGCTTGGCACGAGTTTTCATGTAACCACCTACCCCTAGCATATGTATAATGTGAGGTTCTCTAGTCGGGGAAGATTTTTCTGGAGGGCACACTCTCTTAGGTTAGGGTTTGACCTTATCATGTGAAGTGATCCATTCCAGAGGCTTCCTCTGTAACCTCCCCTCCTCTCTTATTCTATAAAAGTGGAGGGCACATTACTTCATACAGAAATAGTTATTATATACGAGTTGTGATTGCTAGCGATAGTGCTTTGCTTTATGAGTTGGTGGGAAGCTAGTTGGTTTTGCATTGTACCCTTGGTAGACATTGATTTTGGTGTATGTAATCTTCTTTTATGCTGGAATAGAAAGTTTCGTGATTGCTGTTACAGATTTAGTGTGCAGATCTGATTTTTCTTCTATTCATTGTTAGGATGATAGTGTGCTAATCTGATTTCTTCATAGATCTGTTATCTATTTTATGCAGGGTTGATTGCAGATTTAGCATGTTGTTTTGGTTTTCCAGACTTGTCTTTTCTTAGATCTATCATTTGTTTGCTGCTGGATGATCTAATCCCTTCATATTTGGTGTCTATACTCTTGAATCTTCGGAGCAACATTTTGGTTTATGTAGATCTGAAGTTTTGATAGGTGTTTTAGAAGTTTTCGAATTCCACTGTAGGGTTTAAGTTCTATGAGTGGAGATCTACTGTCATGAGTTGAAATTTTAACATAAATTCCTAATAGGAAACCTAAGAGGAGTTCGGAAACTGTAGGATTATGAAGCAATGTCACCTCACCCTAGTCTTTTTTCACTTTGGGTTGGTGCTTTGCCGACCTCAAGGGGGATTCCTTAAGTGATCTCAGGCTTGTTTGTGAAGTGTATGGGGTTTATTTAACATTAAATCTGGATTTATTAGCTGCTGTTCAGTACAGTTTTAATTAAAAATCAGCAAGCAAAATTGTTAGGGCAGCATGATGGAAACGTTAATAAATGATAATAAATGCAATAAACACTAAAACTTTCACTAATTGATTACTGCTTACCCTATTTTTGCAACAAAAAGTTGCAGATCAACAAGTTGAATCAATGGAGATTCATTATTGACTGTATTATGTTTTAGGAGCCGTAGATATGAAGTGTTGAATTCCTTGGACTTTTTTGTGTCTGTTTTATCTTTAGATATGTTTGTCAAATTTTATTTCCTGATTATTGTTTTGGGAATATTCTTTGTCAGTTTCAAATATACGCATTCATCCATAATTTCTAGAGTTTTAGTAGACTCTAAAGACATCATGTGAGAATTTCATTTTTTTTGTAGGGCCCTGAGATTCGAACTGGATTTTTAAAGGATGCAAAACCAATTCAGTTAAAGGAGGGTCAGGAAATCACAATATCAACAGATTATGAAATGAAGGGCGATTCTAACACTATTACCATGAGCTATAAAAAATTGGCAGAATATTTAAAGCCTGTTAATACAATCTTGTGTGCTGATGGCACAATCACACTTACTGTGTTGTCAACTGATAAAGCAGTAGGCACTATGAGATGCCGCTGTGAAAATACTTATGTTGCTGAAAACTTTTGGTTGACCTTTCTGCTTGTACATTGTTTTTTAGAACCGCTGCATTCAAAGTTTGATTATGGTAAGAAATTTGCTTACATGTATGATCCTATGGTTTCCCCTTGCCTAGGGTTTATGTAGCGTTGTATTAACATGTGTACATAGGGCTTTGGATATTAGTGTGCAATTATTTCGATATCCCAACATTTCAAGTGGATGCTCGGGGGAATTAGAGAACCATACTGCCTGGGAGGATAGTGCAATTACCTATAGAACTGACATACTGCGAATACCGGCATTCTCAGATGTTGTCTTATGATGTCAAATTAGCAGTTAAGTGTTATAGGCATCAAGTTGCAGCACTTGCCTTCAGCACTGTATACTTCCTCCTAAAGCCATGAACCAACATAACGTTCCATCTTTCAATGTAGAAGGAAATAAATGTATCTTCTGAGCATCAAACATGAATGTATCAGGGTCCTCTAAAAGCGTGGAAGGAGAGATGGATTAATGTTTTTCTTCTTGGCCACATCCTGAGTTTCCCTTATAGGAAACTCATAGACCATCTCTGTCCCTCCTCTTTTTGGTCTCCCATGGTAAACAAGGAAGCAAATCCAAAACTAGAGCTGTAGGGCTCAGACTACTCATATTTTGTTTTAGGTTTGTTAAATCCCCAAACATGCACAATCTTCTTGGATATTTAAGCACCCTGAATATGTAGCTTTCACTTTCTCAACAATAAAACCAGCGTAGCCTTTGCAGGTTTTGAGTCTTAAGGAGTCATCTCCCAAACTGGACCCTTTGGATGTCTTATAATAAGAATGCGAGCTACAAGAACAAGAGCATCATCAGTATCCTCTACCTTCAGAACTTGATTTACTAGGTGTTCTTCAAGTTCGATGGATAAGGCACGCCTCATAACAAGTTCATGTAACAGGTTAAAGCATGCTTTGTGAAAATGTTCAAGGAAGTGTTTTTCATAGGACATATCTGAAACACCAGCCCCCTCCATTCTTTCATCAACTGAAAGCTGTGGCTATAGCATTCGTAAAAATACTTTCACCTCAAAACTGACAAGTATTAATTTGAACTTGGTAACAAATAGGAAGAACCAAGCGTTTGGTCTCAGCTAAAATCAAATTCTGGTTATTAAATACTATATATTTCAAATAAGCTCAGAAATAACAGGACCATTCATATTCAATCAGAGGCATAAGCTACATGATCTTATCACTTTTCCTATGGGCCTCAACTATCCCCATCCATGTATAACTGTGCTGAAACATAATAGTGTATGTATAATATCGTACATGTAACAGAATATGTCATGACTCGTGATATATATTCATAAAATATACCCTTGTGAATTATCTGTGAACACAAACCCTAGCTTCATCATATTTTTTTATGAATTGCCTTCTATCTACAATCTGCTTGGGCATGCATAGCCAAATGATTCTTATAGAACTCTATCAATAAGAGTGTTTACAAAATCTCAAAAGGTCTAGTTGCTAATTAACATCTCTTTTTCTTGTTGACACAAATACCCATCATCAGTATAAGCAAACCTCCCATCCTCTACCTTCAGAACTTGATTTACTAGGTGTTCTTCAAGTTCGATGGATAAGGCATGCCTCATAACAAGTTCATGTAACAGGTTAAAGCATGCTTTGTGAACATAATCAAAACTGTGCCTATTTTTTTATTACTCGTGAGTAAATATTTTATTGGAAGAGATTTTCTTTTTCAATTTATTTATTTATTACATTCTCTCAATTTGGTTTGTTGAAATATCACATTAATATGGCTTTTAGGTA
>LPNX010302643.1:100520-190520 GCA_001517045.1 Pseudotsuga menziesii
GGTGCGCATATTGCGTTGGGATTTGTGCCAAGTAAGGTTCATTTATCATGGAGGTTACACTTGCCAAGGCGCACTTGTCTAGGCACATAGTGGTAGGAGTTACACTCTACTCCTGGCAGCAAGGCAGTTTCTGACAGCACTGATTAGAAATGGGACACATCTCTCTTGGCTATTCTTGGTCTCCATTTTGCAACCCCTTCTTCTTTCTCACTCTTTAAAGAGAGGAGGGCCCATTGCTGTAGAACAGAGTTAGCGAGTCAATGTTTGCTTTCAGTTGAGTGAGCTCTGTGGGAAGCTGTGTCATATCAGCGGCGGCGGTAACATTTCTTGTTTAATAGTTATATGATAAGAATTTCATTGCTGCTAACATTTATAGCATGCTGTTTTTGGCCAGAACTCATCTTTTTTAGATCCAACTGCTAGTTAGTTGTTGTTTTGAATCAAGCACATGATATGATGTGTCTTCACTTTTGAACAGTCAATGCTAAATTCTGTAGTTGCAGATCTAATAGTTTTGGTAGGTTTTTAAATATCTGTTTATTTCTTCTGTAGGATTTATTTCTGTTGAGTGCAGACCTGTTAATCATGTGTTAGAAACTGGAGTGATATCAGTGTCGTGCATTTAAATCTTCCAGTGAATCATTGCATGTATGACATTATTTTGTGTGAGAGTTGTTCTGAGATAGGCACTTGGACTGTGAGAAGTTTGAGAGTGAGATGTCGATGATATTCTAGTAAGTGGAGTGTTGTTATTTGTCTCAGAGAAGTGATCTGTACCAGAGCGGTGATCTACACCTGTGAGAGGTTGTTCATCTGAAATATTTTCACTTGATTTGTCGTTTGAGTTTTTTTTGTTCGTAAATCTATAGGATGATATCTCTTGGTCCATATAGTGACAAATTAGATGGTGCTTTCAACTTTACTCCTTGGAAATTCAAACTGCAGATGCTCATAGAGGAAATTGATCAATGGAGTTTTATTGAGAACAAGATTTGCACCCCTAGTCAATCATGTTCAGTTGGTCGAGCACAATAAAAAAAGGTGGTCAAAGCGAAGCAAATTGTCCTTTGATTCAGTGAAGGACCTCCTAATCCTTGGACCTTCACATTGCAAAGCAGAAGATGATGAAAGATATGTATGATGCCTTGTTCATTCTGTATCAAAGTGTGAACGTATCCTGTAGGATGATTTTGAAGAATAAGCTTAGTGGTACCACATGAGCAATAATGAAACTACGACAAGATATATTATGAAGATCATTGAGTTAGAGATCATAGGAGAGAAGGTTGATGGGAATGAGTTAGTGCACATAACTAATGGATTTTTACTATCTTGGTTTATCTTTGTGTAGGGTTTATGTGCTCATGAGAAGTTGCTCACATTTGATAGACTATGGGATGACTTTGTTTCAGGGGGAGACTGGAGTAAGGATTGTGTTCATCTGCAAAATCCAAATATTAATAATAAAATACAAATCCAAATATTTTTTTTTTAAATTTCACTGCCGCCGCTTAAGCGACGGTTATACATGTCGCTTTTCCGACGCCTTTTGCTTATATCTGTCGCTTAAGCGACGGAGCCTCATGTCGCTTATCCAACGGTTACAGCTTATATCCGTCGCTTCACCGACGGCATGGAGGTTAATTTTTTTTTTAAATTGATTATCCGTCGCTTATCCGACAGCTCTGCTGTCGCTTAACCGACGGCATGGAGCTTATTTTCTCAAAAAAATTTGACTACCGTCGAAGATATTATGTCGCTTAACCGACTCTTGACATTTAAGCGACGGTTAGTTAGGTGTCGCTTAACCGACGGTTACTTAGGTGTCGGATAACCGACGACAAGTTTCTGATGCTTAAAAAAAAATCATAGTGTCGTACATGCGACAGGGAAGTGTCGAAAATCCGACATGACGGCCGTCGGATTTTTGGTCAAAATGTAGTAGTGTACCATACGAGCGTTTTGTTTGTTTGGATACGTTTCCCTTTTCCACGTTTTCTTTTATTTGTAGAGTCCTCAAATGTGGAACGATTTTAGCATTTTGCAGTTTAGTAATTATTAACTTTGTATTTACCTTAAAACAGTCTTTAAAATGACATTTAATTTCTCCCATCGTTCCACTTAAATATTAGTAATGGTTTGCAGCTTATCTTCTCCTTTTGGTTTTTCTAACGTTAAATATTAGTAATATTAATTCTTTATTGTAGATAACTTGCAACATATGTCTTTATTTTTGTTGTTATCAAATCATGTTTGCAAATAGTTTTATCTTTTGAAGAAATGTCTGTACGAGGTGTTTTGGTCATACTTACTCATATTGTTATATATTTTTATATCTTGATTTTCTATAATAAAGATATAGCTTTATTTAAGATAAAAAATAAAATGCAACATATTTTAAATTTGAAACAAAGCATATGATATGACAATGTGAAAATAGAGTTTAATACTCAAATATAACAGAATCTAACACACACAAGTATGGTACAAACCAATTCAATTAACTCATGAAAGAATATTAAAATAAATATTTGAGCAAACCAAATCTTAGATCCTATAATTATGGATCTCAAACTTCTAACTTCCAAACCTAGTAAGTGTACAACAACTCAATCACCACTATGACACCTATGATTTCAACATTACATCCAACACTCCCCCTTAGTGGAGAAATGGATTTTCTACAACACCTCATTTCTTTGTAAGGACTTCAAAGTGAATCTTGGGAACATGCTTAGTAAATATATCAACAACATTTTCATTTCTCTGGAAAAATGGTGTTGCAACTCAATGTGTTTAGATCTTGCATGATAAACTGGGTTGTGTGCCAATTTAAGTGCACTTTGGTTATCACGGTGGACTTTAGTTGGTTCTTCTTGTTTTACACCAACATCATCAAGTATTCTCCTCAACCAAACAACTTCACAAGTAGCATTGGACATGGCTTTATATTCAACTTATGTGGATGATAAAGAAATAGTTGGTTGTTTCTTACTGCTCCATGACACAAGCCCGAATCCAATGTTGAAAGCATAACCAGAGGTAGATCTTCTATCATCATGATTTCCTTCCCAATCAAAAAAAAAAAATACCAATTGAACATCAAATTCATCAGTATACAAAAGACCAAAATTAATTGTTCCTTTGAGATATATGAGGACTTTATTTGCAGCTTTCCAATGTATTTCACAAGGATTACCCATAAATTCACTAAGAATGTTGACTACATACGCTATGTCTGGCCTTGTAGTAGTGAGATAGTTCAAAATTCCCACCAACTAACAATACAAAGTACCATCTACTTCTTGAGTTCCATCATCGATGTATAACTTCAAATTTTGATCTAAAGGAATCGACATTTCCTTACATTCACTCATGTTGAACTCTTTCATAAATTCCCTTGTATATTTCCTTTGAATGATGATAGTTTTGCTACGTCTCCTTCCAAAACTCAAGTCCTAAACAATAATGCAATTCTATAATGTCTTTCATTTCAAATTCGTGCCACAATTGATTTTTAATGTATGCAATCAACTTACATGTACTACCTATGATAATGAGATCATCAACATACAATGATATCAAACAAATATTTCCCTCTTTATTTTTCTTAACATAAAGGTTAGGATCATTGTTTCTTTTAACAAAACTTTTCGTATTAAAAAGGGAATCAATCTTTAGATACTAATGATCTAGGGGCATGTTTCAAAACATAGATAGCTTTCTTCAATTTACAAACAAGATGCTCATGCCCTTTCTATACAAAACCTTGAGGCTAAACCAAATACACTTTTTTCCTTTAACTCACCATTCAAGAAATCGTATTTGGCATCTAATTGATGTATCTTCCATTTATGTTTTGTAACCATTGCAACAAGTAGTCTAATTGTATTTAACTATAAAACCTCAAAATCGTAAAATAAAAAAAAAATTACAAGCATAGTTTTTACCGTCCTTTACTAGCAGAATACCCAAGTTCTAACTTGTGCAATATATTTATCTTGTTTGTTATGTCAAGTTCTATTGGTTGAGGCAATGGAAAACTCCTTTCGAAACATTTAGCCATGCCCATACTGGCGATGTTCTTTGTTTACTTGTTCTTATATTGATTAAATTTACTAGGGCCTTACTTGCACTAAGGCTTGGGAGACTATCCATAGTCTTGATCCCAGCCCTTATGTAATAATTTTATCAAGTGTAAATTAAAAGGCCTTAGGCCTTACCATAGCGTAAGTTTATGGTATGTTTTATGACCTTCCCCTTAAGCGCAATAGCTTGGGTTTTTGTATGACATATGGTACTAGCCATATGGTAAACCTTCGTTATATTAATACAAAGTTGTAAAGGTTTTTATGATACAATGGTTTTGTTTGACATTATATATGATTATGTTTATGTCATTCCCTACCCCATGGTTTATGAGCTAATGGTTCTTGTCATGATCGATTTACATCATGGTTCACTAAATGTTATAAGGATTGAATGTTGGAGTTATATTGCATGGTTTGAACTTGATGAATCCGTATGCAATGATTAATGTCTATGAATATATTGGTCATGAGTTATTTATTTCTGTGCTTAGTTGACTATGGTAATAAAGGCGTGTCCTGGCTGCGAGTTAATAGCACAGCCAAGCCTTCCACACAGCTTCTGAACTTTATCTCTACCGTCCATTTGTCCAGTTTCACAACTAGATTTTAGGAAAAGGTTTAATGTGTTGGGGAACTTGTCTGAACCCTTCATTTGGTTTATTTGGCCTACGGGGAAAGAGAGAGCCGATCTCTGCTCTATTCATGGTGGAGACTTTACTGGTTGTTTGGTTTTGAATTCAGCGAGAGCTTAAGCTCTGCTCTCTAATATTGGTGATTGTGTATGGGTTTCTGGTTTAACACTTGTACTAACAACGTGGTGTTTTAACTCTCGTGAGGTGTTCCTAGGATTCCACAATTTCTCCACCGGTTTGCATTGCAAATATTGTGCCTCAAGGAAGCCAACCAATACATCAACCATAACAAATTCATGCTAAAAGGTAAAGACAAAATCATCTCTGGAATATTTACTTGGCATAAAAAATTCATTATTTACGAAGTTCACTAATAAAAAATTTCGTTGTGGGTGTAGGTAGACGAGGCATAATGGTACTTCGGAGGAGCCGACCCCTGGCCCTCTTTACAACACGCCAAGGTAAGGGATAAACCAAAAATCCTCTTTTCATTTTGTTAAAATAATTTCATTTCTAACTGTAATTATAATGTGTGCAGGTTGAAGGCGCTGGAGAGAGAGGTGACGGGGTCACCTCCTCCCATTCTACATTTTTATACGCCCAGGTAAGTGTCTGTTCAAACCCTTTATTAAAATTTATTGTTATTGTTACAATTTCAATTTATATATACTAACTAAACCATAAATTGTTGGTTGCAGGTAACGTTGGGTATGAGTGTGGGGTTGAGAGTGGTAGCCACAACCATGCTTAAGATAAGTTCTTTATTTTGATTACAAGCGTTTGTAAAAATTAAACCGTTAGGGTTTATGCTGCATGGGCTTTGCATCATGTTGCGGCTGCAACCATTCTCCCTAAATTTCTTAAAATTTTGGGTCCCTCCTTTTGATTTAGCATTTGTCATTAATCGTGTGCTCTGTGATCTGTTGTTGGTCACACTTTGATTCGAATGATTATGGAAGGTTCATAACACCCATCCCGGTTCTCGAGTGGTTGCCTATGTTTCTAAGTGTATTGGATCACAGATTTTAAGTTGATTTGCTTCTCAAAGGGCCACCGTTTCAGAAGCAGTCTTTGTCGTTGCTGGAATTCGGAGTCTTAAGCACTTAGAGTTTTTTATTTTTGATCGGGGGCTGTAGTCTTCTTTAGCTTCCGCCGTTGTGGATCCAAAGAAACTAAGCTTCTGAAGCTTAAAGTAGTCTGCTGTCTGATGCGTCAGTCTTATTTTCCGTCGTTGCGGCTCCTAAATCGATTCTTAATCCGAAGGTCCAATTGCTCCGACTATCGATTCGTATTTTTCTTTTAATTGCTTGCTCGTAGTCTTTTCTTTTCTGTTGTTGTGGCTCTCAAAGTCATTGAGCTTTCGAAAGGGAAAGCCGTCTGACTTCCGATTTAAAGTTGTTCCCACTCACAGGTCGCGCGTGTCTTTAGCCTTCCCTTCCATCGCTGCGGCTCTCAAAGTCGTTGATCTTCCAAAATTGAAATCCGTCCGATTTCCGATTCAAAGTTTTCCTGCCCTCCCGTCGCATGCCGGTAGCATTGACTCTTCCGCCATTGCAGCTGGGAAAGCCATTCGGCTTCCGATGTTGGTTTCCTCCTGATTTTCGCCGTTGGTTTTGTTATCACAAGCCTGGAGAAGAATGAGGTAGTATAGTCGGCTTTTGTAAAATGACAGTGGTGCACCCGACCATTTCCTGTGGATTAGCCGTTCAGTCAGTTTGGTTTGCTACTGTGGTTTAAATGCGTTTCCCACAAATGATGCTTGTCGTTTGATTGCAAGTTTTTTTCCGAAGATCGATCAAGGGAGGCAGACCGTTTGATGAAGGTAGAGTCGAAACCAGCAAGATCGTAAGATGGACAAACCAAAGAAAGGACAAAATGAAAGGTGACAAAGGAGCAGTTCTGAAAGGTCTGGCAGTTACTTAGCCAATCATGGGCAGGCGTAGAAAAGATAAAGGAATATGAAGCATTGGGGAGCTGAAAGGTCATCCGTTTGGGTGGCATCCCAAACGGTCTGCGGCTGTAGTTTAAATACTTGAAAGTTAAAATTTAGAAGGGAATTTTTCCCTGTAAGAATTTGTAAACCATTTGCTTGTAAGAGGAACTATTTCATTTTACAATCAGAAACTGCAACTTTTGCCTGCTAGAGAAAGCGAAATGTGGAATGTATCAATGTGATTTAATGAACAATGTTGAAGGGGAACTATTTCGTTTTCAGTTGTGCTTCATTAACTGTGAGAGTGTTTAACTTCCTGAACCTATGTCCTTGTTGAATGCTTTTCAGTATATTTTGTGGTGTTTTCCACTGTGAGTAATAAATGTTGTTCATAAAACATTTGGCTAACTGGTTGTTCAAAAATCTGCAATTGTTCATGTGTCTTGAAAGAAGTGTCAGCTATCTGTAACTCTTCATTATGCATGTATAAAATATATTACTCACCAATGAATGATAATCTTGCTCCCTAGGGATAGTTTAGATAGTTAGTTTTAATTCCTAGTTGTATGTGATTTAGATGCTAGTGAGTCTAAGACGAGAGGTAAGAACCTGCGCATCACATTGTGACTGCTCCTTGCATCTTATCGCCCTGCATGGTTAATTAGGCACTTGCATATCATAAATTAAGTCAAAATATAAAAAACTCGGTGGACCGAGCCGCAACCGGTAAAGCCTTTGTTTTGTTACTTTGACCTACGGTATCCGGACCGCAAACCGGACGGATTCCCTATACCAAACAGTCAACAGGCTAGTTGGGAACGTTGACTGGGGAGAATCCCTTACTGTTGCTGCCTGCGAATTTCCAGGCCTCAACAGTTTTGGTGCTAGAAGGAGGGCCGCCAGTGCATGGCTGGCTGAGGAAACCCGTTTTCCCGAGAATATTCCATCGGTAAAAGTTCTGAACGCAGTGGGTTTCAGAATCCAACTCCGGAAGAAAGAGAACATCTATATTCTGTTGGTAATGAAATTGTTAATGATCTGAGAAGACACACTAGGGCATGTGTAAAGAAGATTGGAGGATTGCCAATCATCCCTGAATTGCCCAGAAGAGAGTATAAAAAGAAAGATCGTCATGTAGCGGAAGACTTAGTGTTGGTTGGAGACTTGGAAGAACTTGTAGAGACAGCCTTGCAAGAAGTTGTGCTGCCTTTGAATCAAGAAGGCCCAGATACCCCTCATAGTTCTCCTGCTCATACTCCAGTTGGCTCACCTTCTCACTCTCCACCCCTACTCATGGCAGGAGTAAATGCTAATCCACGACCCAACCCACCAAATCCACCACCTGCTTAGAAAGCCAGATCGCCGTTAAACCTGACACCTCCATTACACAACCTACCTCAAGCCTTTGACAAGATGTTGCCCAAGTTCGACCCAAATGAGAAAATACTAGTAGATGATCATCTACAAAGCTTTTACTTGGCAATTGAAGGATTAAGAGCTGGAGAATATGAAGATGTAGTCTGCAGGCTGTTCCCGCATACCCTTAAAGGAGCTGCAGCATCATGGTACTTTGGATTGCCTACTAACTCTATCCCTGATTGGGATACCTTCGAAAGAATTTTCAGAAGTAAGTATGCAACTCAGAAAACTCATGCAGCTCTCATGAAAGGGCTGTGCACGTTGAAGAAAGAAAGAAAAGAAAAGGTGCACAGTTTCACACAACGGTTTGCAGCATATCTCAAGAATTTCTCTGAAACAGATAAGCCTTCAGACAAGGTATTGATTGAGTATTATACTTCCGCTTTAGGCCCTGATTTGGCCATGTTTTCCAAAGGTAGGGCCAAGCCTACTTTGACGAAAACCTATGAAGAGGCAGAAGTAGTGGAAGCGGAAAGAGAAAGTATTGAATATTATCTAGAACAGTCAGGAGAGAAAGGTGCAGGTAGGAAAGCCTTATTGTTTAATAAGCCTAAGGAAGAGAAATCGCCAGATTATGAAAATATGGCCAAAATGGTGCAGAGGTTGTCTAATAAAATCATAGACTTGGAGAAAGAGAAGGAAACACAAAATTTCTACAGGCCCTATTACAAGAAACGAAAGGAAAACAATCAGTCTCAAACCCCTCCGCATAATACAGCATCTATGAATTTGACAGAGATAGGGATGGAAAATTTTTGCACTTTCCACCAACAACCCCACTCCGAGAAGAATTGTCTGCAATGGATAAATTCAATGACGTTGGTCATGAACCATATTTTGGATTCTAGATTAACCGAAGAAGGAGATGAGGAAAGAAAATAAAGTACTGCTGCAACGAATGAGCAAGAAGAGGAAACTATGGCTTTATGGAATTCTGTTTTCTTATTTGATGTTGAAGAGGAAATCAACATAGCAACGAGGAGCCAAGGGCCGATTAAGGAAGACAGTCTTATACTCCCAAAGATTAAGAGGCTGCAGAGAAATGTTAAGAAGAAGTTTCAAAATAAATCCTTAGCTGATAAGATTCCAGAATTCACTATTACCATCCAAGATCCGAAACAGAATGATACGTTGGCTAAACCAAATGAAGAAAAGATGAATGCTGATAAACCTCACCACATTGAGCAGCCGATGGACTATGACATCATGGAGGATTTAAAGAAAATAAAAGCAAATGTTCCACTATTTGAAATGTGTAAAGTGCCGCAGCAAAAAGAAAGACTGTTGAAAGCACTTGAAGCATCAGATGAGACACTACCCATGGATAATCAACCTCAGGAAGAAGAAGAAATTGGAGAAACCAACGTTGGAGGTAAGTCTAAAAGCAAACACCCACCTTTCCTCCTCACGTTTGAAATTTTCAATCATAATGTACATAATTGCTTGGTAGACTCAGGGGCATCGGTTAATGTTATGCCCATATCATTCTGTAAAAAGATCAATGGGCAGCCTAGGCCATCTACATGGAGGGTGGTTCAATTGGACAAAACGGATGTAAAGGTAATTGGTGAGATGGAATATGTCCTAGTCCGTCTGGCATCTAATGACAAAGTATGCCAAGTTATTAACATCGTGGTGGCTGATATACCAGATGCTTACGGTCTTGTCCTCAACAGAGATTGGTCAGCCAAATTAAATGGATATTTCACCTCAAATTGGTCGCATCTATGGTTGCCATACAAAGGGAGTCCGAACCAGATTAAGATTCTAAGAGAACCTCACATGAAGTACAATGTTACTCAACTAGATGAGAAGAATGTACCAGTGGGTTCTGTATTGGGAAACTATTTTATTGAGTTGGAACCTGGCAATTACCAAGTAGAAGAAGCCAGCAACACATCAGACACTCAGCTTGATCTCCTTCATTTCTCACAGGCTGATGAGATTGTCTGTAAAATAGTAGACTTAGAAGTAGGAATAGATTCACATTCAGTAGTTAGTGATTTTTGGATTTTGTTTTTTGATGGCTCTAAGACATTAGAAGGGTCAGGGGCTGGCTGTGTCCTGATCGACCCCCAAAAGAACAAACATTTCCTTTCTTGTAGATTAGAGTTTGATTGTACTAATAATACAGCTGAGTACGAAGCACTAGTGCAGGGACTAAAGAAAGCGATTGAATTAAAGGTAAGTAATCTTAAAGTCTTTGGGGATTCTAAAATTATTGTGAAGCAAATCCGAAATCAAATACATTGTGTTTCCCCTCACTTGAAAGCTTACCAAAATGAGGTATGGGACCTGCTTAAATGTTTTAATGCATTCAACATTATTTCAATTCCAAGAATTAAAAACGCAGCAGTTGACCTCTTGGCCACATCAGCCGCTAGGCTCGTACCCACTAATAATCGATGTTCTGTCGAACTGCTTTTTAGGCCCTCAGTACCGGATATGATCACCAACTTGCGAGTGTTCGACGATGATCAACAAATAATAGAATGCTTGACAAATGACGAGGTCTTTAAAGGAGCGATCATAGACGATGAAGAGCATTAGGACGAGATGAAATATGACAATTTCATTCCTAAAGGTGTCAGAACGTTAGAAAAAATGTTCGATTTAAATGAAAAGTTTAGAAGGCCAGCCAACGTGAAGACCCACATCTCATCTCTACAGTTCGAGCTGCTAAATTTAGGGACTGAGACGAATCCCAAATTTGTGAATCTCGGCAAGTGTTGTTCACCAGCAGAAAGAGACAAATTCATCAGTCTATTTAAACAATATAAAGATGTTTTCGCATGGACATACAAAGATTTGAAAACATATGACACCAGCATCATCAGGCATATCATCCCCATTAAAGCAGGCGTCAAGCCATATCAACAATCGTTAAGAAAAATGCATCCGAAATTGGAACCGCTAATTCAGAGTGAAGTGAAGAAATTATTGGATGCTAGAATCATTTTCAAAGTCAGACACTCTGAGTGGGTATCAAACCTGGTACCAGTAAGGAAAAAGTCTAGATAAATCAGGCTCTGCGTTGATTTCAAGAACCTAAACCCTGCATCAGACAAAGATAACTATCATGTTCCACCAATGGAGCAACTGCTACATATGGTTTCAGGTTCTGAATTGTTTTCATTATTAGATGGGTTTTCTGGCTACAATCAAGTATTAGTAGCCGAAGAAGACAGATTAAAGACAACGTTTAGGACCAAATGGGGAACCTTCGCCTATAGGAGAATTCCCTTTGGACTTATAAATGCTGGAGCAACGTTTCAGAGGGATATGGACATAGCTTTCCGCGGATTGATTGGCCAAAGTGCTGTAGTATACCTTGACGATATTACAATATTCTCGAAGAGAAGAGGAGAGCATGCGTTTCACTTAAGGCAAATTTTCGAATGCTGTCGGAAATATGGCATCTCACTTAATCCTAAGAAGTGTGTGTTCACTGTCACGGAAGGCAAGTTGCTGGGTCACATAGTTTCGAAGAAAGGAATCTCTATAGATCCAGAAAGAATTAAAGCTATTGAACAAATTCCCTTGCCCCATAATAAAAAGGGGATGCAATCATTCATGGGAATGATAAATTTCGTGCGAAGGTTTGTGCCTGATTTTGCTCAGATTGTCAAGCCGTTGCAGCAGATGGTAAAGTAAAATGCACTATTCAAGTGGACTGAAATTAAGAAGAGCGCATTTAGCAAAATCAAAACTGTTGTCACACACGCACCATCCCTGAAAAGCCCAAATTTCGACAAAGATTTTATCTTGTATACCTTTGCATCCGATGATTCATTGGCAGCAGTGCTCACCCAAAAGGAAGATGGGGGGGATGAATTCCTGATATCCTTTATGAGTACTGATCTATAGGGGGGTGAATTGAACTACCCAGCTATTAATAAACAAGCTTACGCTGTATTCAAAGCAGTAAAACAATTCATACCTTCTATTTAAAAAAATAGAACCAAGGTGAGCGTCCCCTACCCAGCTGTAAGGTCTCTTCTTATACAGAAGGAGTTAGGAGAAAGAAGAGGCAACTGGGTAACAACTCTTCAAGAGTATGACCTTGAATTCAAACCAGCATCTATAGTTAAAGGACAAGGGTTGTGCAAACAGATGACTGAAAAGGGAAAAAAATGAAGAACACACCTGGGAAGATGAAGCCAAATTACATGTAATGGAGGTATGTCCTTTGTTTACAGCTCCCGAGTCTTGGTATAGAGACCTTGTGCATTACCTACAGGTAGGATTGTTTCCAGAACATTGGAATTCCAAGCAAAGGAGTATTATTCAGAAAGAATTATGACGGGGTTCTTCTCAGAAGCTTAGAAAAGGAATATGCGAAGAAAGTGATGGCAGAATTTCATGACGGTCCTGCTGGAGGACATTATTCAGGGGATACCACAGCCCACAAAATCCTCAGGGCAGGTTATTATTGTCCTACGCTCTTTAGAGATGCACACGCACATGTCAGGAAGTGTGATATTTTCCAAAGGTGTAGTGGGAGACAGCCTAAATCAGCAACACCTCTAAAGCCTGTAATGATCACGGAACCATTCAAGCAATGGGGACTCGATATTATTGGATAAATAAAACCGAACTCCTCTTTGCAGCACAAGTACATTCTGACCGCTACTAATTATTTCACTCGCTGGGTCGAAGCCATCCCACTGCGCAAGATAAATGAAGACGAGGTCATCAGCTTCTTACAAGACCACATCATGACCAGGTTTGGAGTTCCAGTTTCGTTAGTTTTTGATAATGCTAAGTACTTTTCATCAATTAAATTGAATGCTCTTGTTCATGATAAAGGGATAAAATTGCATTATTCTGCTAATTACTATCCACAAGGAAATGGCCTGGCTGAATCCTCCAACAAAAATATGATTAGAATTTTAAAGAAGACTGTGGTAGAAAACCAGAGGAGTTGGCAGTCAGCACTACCGAATGCCCTTTGGGCTGATAGAGTCACCCCTAATTCTACGATTGGAGTGTCTCCATATACCCTTGTCTATGGTAAAGAAGCCATCCTTCCTCCCAATATCATGTTACCATCTTCCATGCTAGCTCAAGAGTCTAGGGGGTCGGATGATGAAGTTTTGCAAATAAGAATATATAATCTCCTGAAAGTAGAAGAGGCTAGATCCAAAACCAGAGAACGCTTTAAGCAACAGCAGGAGTTAGTTAAGAGATGGTTTGACAAGCATAAAGTTGGAACAAAGGACTTTGAGGTAGGAGACTTAGTCCTCAAATGGGATCACCCCCATGATGAGAAAGGAAAGCACACTAAATTCCAGCAGTTGTGGGTAGTCCCTTTTCAAATTGCAGCAAATATTGGCCCTTCTACTTACAAGTTGCAGGATCTTCAGGGGTGGGAAGAGAACTTACCAGTGAATGGTTTCGTTCTCAAGCCTTATTTTTCCTGAGTTTCTTTGAGCTCTTCTGTCTTGTATATAAATAATCTGTTTGGTTGTCTTTTAAGTCATGTTTTACAGTTTGTTTTAGTTTGATTGTCTTGATTGCAATAAAGGGGACGAACCCGCGGTTACATGGGGAACATCAAGATTTTTGGGAATGCTAAACAATTTAGTGATCAGACTGTGGGTTGTTGTTTGTATAAAAGAATTTCTTCCAGTGTAGTCGTTTTCTCGAATAATTCTGTGTGCATTGAAGTCCTGCTTAATCCCTGTGAAATAAACTGGATTCGGAGAGTCTAGAATACTATGTTGAGGCTCCATCCACGTCACACTTAAAATGTTCTAAGGAGCGACAGCGGAGGACCCATGGAAAGGAGCAAGGTGAACAATATATTAAATATAAATGATCCCATGCCAAGAAACGACTGCCGAAAGGCGAATAAGAATAAAACTCCTATAAAAGCATCATACATCAAAGCAGATGCTGAATCATTTGTACTAAATCGACAAAAGATCCTCTCCGTCCGTGAGCTGAAAATTAAATAAATCTCTCACACAAAAGGACACTATGGGATAGAGGATCCTGAATTAAAATTCAGTATGAAAGGCATGTAGGAGGACTCATATGAAAAGGGACAAAATTCCAAAAGCACAAAAAGTGCTAAAATGGCATGGGAATGAAGAACAAACGAATATTGCTGTTTACCATGTGCTACGATCCTGTGGTGTCCAAGCTATCAGCTACCTGAAGACAAAGGTAATAATGAAAATCATCTTCTGGCCTCAACAGAGTTATCTGGACTTGAAAATCTTGGTTTCCACTCTCCCAAATCGGACTATTATCAATGATTGAAGGTACACACTTCCGGCATTCGAGAAATCCAGATAGCTGGAAGAATTCAATAGAATGCATTTGTTGTTAAATAGTCTGTCACTCAAAGAATAATCGCCCAGAGATCTAGGTTCACCAGGTAATCTCCAATTGTTGCAGCTGCAACCATTCTCCCTAAATTTCTTAAAATTTTGGGTCCGTCCTTTTGATTTAGCGTTTGTCGTTAATCGTGTGCTTCGTGATCTGTTGTTGGTCACACTTTGATTTGAATGATTCTGGAAGGTTCATAACACCCATCCCGGTTCTCGAGTGGTTGCCTATGTTTCTAAGTGTATTGGATCGTATATTTTAAGTTGATTTGCTTGTCAAAGGGCCACTGTTTCAGAAGCAGTATTTTCCGTTGCTGGAATTCGGAGTCTTAAGCACTTAGCATTTTTTATTTTTGATCGGGGGTTGTAGTCTTCTTTAGCTTCCGCCATTGTGGCTCCAAAGCAACTAAGCTTCCGAAGCTTAAAGCAGTTCGCTGTCTGATGCGTCAGTCTTATTTTTCGCCGTTGCGGCTCCTAAATCGATTCTTAGTCCGAAGTTCGAATTGCTCCGACTGCCGATTGGTAGTTTTCTTTTAATCGCTTGCCCGTAGTCTTTTCTTTTCCGCCGTTGCAGCTCTCAAAGTCATTGAGCTTCCGAAAGGGAAAGCCGTCCGACTTCCGATTTAAAGTTGTTCCTGCTCACAGGTCGTGTGTGTCTTTAGCCTTCCCTTCCGCCGTTGCGGCTCTCAAAGTCATTGAGCTTCCGAAATGGAAAGCCATCCGATTTCCAATTCAAAGTTTTCCCGCCCTCCCGTCGCATGCCGGTAGCATTGGCTCTTCCCCCGTTGCGGCCGGGAAAGCCATTTGGCTTCCGATGTTGGTTTCCTCCCGATTTCCGCCGTTGGTTTTGTTATCACAAGCCTGGAGAAGAACGAGGTAGTATAGTCGACTTTTGTAAAATGATGGTGGTGCACCCGACCATTTCCTGTGGATTATCCGTTCAGTGAGTTTGGTTTACTGCTGTGGTTTAAATGCGTTTCCCACAAATGATTCCTGTCATTTGATTGCAGGTTTTTTCCAGAGATCGGTCAAGGGAGGCAGACCATTTGATGAAGGTAGATCCGAAACCAGCAGGATCGTAAGATGGACAAAATGAAAGGTGACAAAGGAGCAGTTCTGAAAGGTCCGGTAGTTACTTAGCCAATCATGGGCAGGCGTAGAAAAGATAAAGGAATATGAAGCATTGGGGAGCTGAAAGGTCATTCATTTGGGGGGCAGCCCAAACGGTCTGCGGCTGTAGTTTAAATACTTGAAAGTTAAAATTTAAAAGGGACTTTTTCCCTGGAAGAATTTGTAAACCATTTGCTTGTAAGAGGAACTATTTCATTTTACAATCAGAAACTGCAACTTTTGCCTATTGGAGAAGCAAAATGTGGAATGTATCAATGTGATTTAATGAACAATGTTGAAGGGGAACTATTTCGTTTTCAGCTGTGCTTCATTAACTGTGAGAGTGTTTAACTTCCTGAACCTATGTTCTTGTTGAATGCTTTTCAGTATATTTTGTGGTGTTTTTCACTGTGAGTAATAAATGTTGTTCATAAAACAATTGGCTAACTGGTTGTTCAAAAATATGCAATTGTTCATGTGTCTTGAAAGAAGTGTCAGCTATATGTAACTCTTCATTATGCATGTATAAAATATATTACTCACCAATGAATGATAATCTTGCTCCCTAGGGATAGTTTAGATAGTTAGTTTTAATTCCTGGTTGTATGTGATTTAGATGCTAGTGAGTCTAAGACGAGAGGTAAGAACCTGCGCATCACATTGTGACTGCTCCTTGCATCTTATCGCCCTGCATGGTTAATTAGGCACTTGCATATCATACATCAAGTCAAAATATAAAAAAATCGGTGGACCGGGCCGCAACCGGTAAAGCCTTTGTTTTGTTACTTTGACCTACGGTAGCCGGACCGCAAACCGGACGGATTTCCTATACCAAATAGTCAACGGGCTAGTTGGGAACGTTGACTGGGGAGAATCCCTTACTGTTGCTGCCTGTGAATTTCCAGGCCTCAACACATTGACAATGTATTTTTTTCTTTGATGTGATTTTGGGTGCCATCATGAATGCACTTATCCCAAACTCTTATAATTTATTCAGCGGTTTAAGTAGAGAAGATGGCAACCATCTTGGATGGTCTTACTGCCACTTCAGGTAAGCAATGCTAGATAATAAGTGATGATCCAACTTTCGAGTATGTGTGATTATGTTAAGAGTTTTATTTTTAGTTTAAACTATATATTGTTTGTTTAAAAATTCAATGGCTTCCATCTTCGATGGTCTTACGACCATGAACACAGTGGTTGGTTAAGAAAAATAACATGATGCCTTCAATTCTAATATCGTGGAGATGATTACATACGATATTATGTGTTCAACCTTTGTGTAAATAATGGTAGCCATTAGATGGAATTACTCCCATTTATTTACTTTACTTAGCATTTGTTAATAATACTACAACCCATAGAGTCTACGATTACTTGTGAAGTAAATGAAATCTTTTGTTATGGCTCGACTTCCATCAATGATGGGATTTAAAGTCTGTCCTTGGGGAAAACAAATATTTGTTTAGTGATTGGGTTTTGATATGAGAAAACACATTTGTAACAACTAGTGTACATAATTATGATTGTATTTTGGATCTGATTTAATTGTATCTATATTTTATTTACTTTGCGGATCTATAACGGTTTGTTAGGATATTCAATCCGGTTATGTTTTCTCACACAAATCAAAGAAGGATTTTTTAAGTGATTGCATAGATTTGATCATGGAGATAGCTAAAGGATCTCGACTTGATTTCTTAGGATATGTCGTATGTAAACTGGTTTTGATTAATAATTTTCATTCACTTTTTAATTACTGTAAATCTGTGATCTGTATAGTTTTTAAATTACTTACGGATCCTCGATCCGAATGGAAATATATACATGTAGATCCATAAAGGATCGATTTATAATTTTATTATGTTTAGTATGTAAATTTTTAATTAACTTGGATCCTTGATTGGACATATATGTATAACTAGATCCATAAAGATTGTTTATATATCACATTGTATTTGTTATGTAGTTTTATTGTGTATGGATTGTTTGTAATAGATCTACTCTGTATATTATTGAAATCTTACGACTAATGTAACTCTAGATATGTAGAGAATTAGGTTATATAATTTGACTGTATATATACAGTCTCGATATTTTGAAGATTGAAAATAGGATATATTCCTTACTCTATCACATAGGAAAGAATTTGATATAGATCGATACATAGCCATTAAGTACTTTAAATTTCAGCATATAATACGTAATAGAAAATCCTAACTTAGGTTTGCATGCCTAATCTAAGAACTTCCCTAGTAACCCTTAAACAATTATAATCAAACATAACTGAATAGAAATTTGATAAATAAACTAGACTAATCGATGTATACTAGGTTTTAAATTAACCATTTCAAATCTAGAATAAAAAATTCTATTGTAAATTTAAAACATAGAATAAGAACCTGGAACCACTGCTGGGAAAACAAAAGTGGAAAAGTTGTTCCTCCCAACCAACTCCTAGAGAAGCCAAGTTACTTGCTCTAGAACCCTCGAGCCTGTTCGCTGAACCACAAGAGAAAAATCCTTCAATGTGCCATCTCTTGCATTCTTAGATTTAATCCCCGTCCAATGCTAGCCTCCGACTGCTTAGGGACATACTAATACATAGTGTTTTTCCTAGGAAGCCTCATGCTCTTTAGCACTCAACTAGGAGTTGTGACCTAATTTTTTGGGATGATGCCTCCTGCATCTTGATTTCTCACTCAATGGCTTAAGCCACTTGTCTTTTCCTCTTATGGGTCAGCAAACACTCTTTAACAACTATTTCCACTTTTTCCCCCCTTCAGCATATTTTATTTAATAAAAATGATTAATTATCAATTTTTTTTTACTTTTTTTCAAGAAAATAACAATAATAATAATAGTTAAAGTATTTTTCAGCGGAATTAATAATAATTTATTAATTTTTGGTGCATTAAATACACCTCCCCTTAGAGGATAACATCGTCCTTAGTGTTATTAGCTTTCTTCTTTAATCTTCCATTTCATCATCTTGGAATAAGACTGGATATGTCTCCCGCATATCACTTTCCAATTCCTAAGTAGCTTCTTCTGGACTAATGTGTTCCATTGCACCTTGAATTATCCTATGGTACGGTTCTAGAGTAAAATTTATCCCCTATCGAGAATTTGCTCTGGTCCCACCTGGATCTCTCCTTCGAGTTCCACCTGAATAACATTCCAGTCGCTCACATGAGAATCATCATGAACATATCTTCTTAAAATAGAAATGTGAAACATATTATGTACTTTAATATTGGGTGGTACGGATAACTGGTACGCAACCGAACCTAATTTAGACAAAATTTCAAATGGCCTGCAATACCTGGGTGCCAACTTTGAATATTTTCTCAATATCAAGGAAATTTTCTTGGGATTTACCTTTATATACACATGTTCACTCACCTAGAACTCTCTAAGATTTATTTTTAGGTCAACATAAATTGTATGCCTGTCTTGGGCATCCTTTAATTTTTGTTGTACTTGTTTCACAGTTAACTCCGTATCTTTTAATAAATCATGTCCTAACATTAACCTATCACCTGGACTGCTCCATGAAATTGGAGCATTACATTTGCGTCCATATAAAATTTCAAAAGGACTCATATCTACATAAACTTGAAAGTTATTATTGTAAGCAAATTCTACTAAGTGTCGGTAGTCTTCCCACTTACCTGGTTTGTCCATGACATACGTCATTATCATGTCCTCTAGGAATTTGTTTACTCTTTCCGTCTTCCCATCCATTTGTGGATGATATGCAGTACTGAAATTTAACTTTGTTCCTAAACCTTTAAACAAAGCTTTCCAGAAGTTACCTGTAAATTTTGTGTTTCTATATAAGACTATTACTTTTGGTACACCATGTAACCTAAATATCACTTTCATGAAAATATCTGCAAAGTTAACAACTTTATAGGTAGATTTAACAAGAATAAAATGAGAAGCCTTACTTAATTTATCAACTACGACCATGATTGAATCATGTTGTCGGAAATTCTTCAGGAGGCTTGTTATAAAGTCCATACTAATTGTTTCACTTCCATCCTAGAATGGGTAGTGGTTGCAACAATCATGTTGGATGTTAATGTTCTGCCTTAACTTGTTGACATTCAATGCAATGAACTAAGTATTATGCCACTTCTTTCTTCATTTTTGGCCAAATGAAATATTTTCTGATCATGGTGATCATCTTCTAGTATCCAGGATGTCCTAAATATAGTCGTTTATGCAGCTCATTCATAACTATAAGTTTGATTTATGCTATGTTTGGTATGTGTAGCCTATTTTTATGCAGCAACAGTCCTTTTTTATTTATGCTAAAATCTAGTTTTACTTGGTTCTATTCATTTTTAGCAGACTTTTCTTTTATAATTTAATATTATTTATAGGCATTTTTCACACTTATGATCTAATTTTCTAGATCAAATTCATAGCTATTGCTTTGCAAATAATAAATTTCCATGACGACTCAGGGCGTCTACAACTTTGTTTTCCTTTCCCTTTCTGTGTTTTATTTCAAAATCATTTTCGCTTAAGAAGAACAACCATCTTGCCTATTTAGCATTTAAATTTTGTTGATCGAATAAATATTTAAGGCTAATGTTATCTAACATAAGCAAAAAAATCCTTTCAATTAAGTAATGTTGCCACATTTTTAAGGCATGAATTATGGAAGAAAGTTCCAAATTGTGCGTAGCATTATTCTTTTCATGTTTCTTTGATTTTCTAGATTTGTATGCCACGGCATAATTTTCTTGGATTAAAACCTCACCAAATCCTTCTTTTCAAGTGTCGGTACATATTATGAAGTCCTCAAAAGGGTCAACAATATTTAGGATTGGGGTAGTAGTTAGTAGGTGTTTTAGTTTATTAAAGCTTTCCATACATTTTTCAATCCATTCAAACTTTTTAGCTCTCTTCTGCAATGAATTTATGGGGTAGGCAATCTTAGAAAAGCCTTTGATGAACTTCCGGCATAAATGATCTTATGTCAGCTACATTTTTAGGAACTAGCCACTCAGTGATGGATTTGATTTTTTCTAGGTCGATAGAGATTCCATCCTTGGACATTACGTGTCCAAGGTATTGAATCCTACCTTTAAATAAATCACATTTACTGAACTTCATGTTATATTTTTATCATTTAAGCAATATGATCTTAGGATCTTATCTAAGAGAATAACATGCACAGCAATAAACACAAGAGACAAGAGACACAAAGAATTTTCCTCGGGAAAACCATAAAGGAGAAAACCCCGCAACTTCCTCAAAGATAGAATGAGCACCAATGGTAGTAGTAAAACCCGAAAACATAAAGATGATCTCCAACAGCTTGTTCTCTCTCTCACTTGAAAGAGCTTCTCCTCTCTCACTCATGCACCCCAATGAGTGAGTGAGTGTATTAAATAGAGAGGATCACTCTCTATTTGTATTCTTTCGTTCACTTAATGTCCACTCCAACATGTCAGCCCCAATTAACAATTACTTACTAGGGCCGACATCTCTAGGAGAGTCTAATAACCCTAGTGCCCCACAACTATGGGGAATTTTCCCTCCGATCAACAAGGAGGGTTAACCTTGACACAATTGTGGGGACTATTGCCTCGACTTACAATGGAGGGTTAACCTCAATGACTTTACATGACTTGTTTACATTATTGAATCTCCCAATTGAAACATCAGGGCATGACATGACTCAATTAAATTATAAATACTTCTTGGAATAAACATTGTGGTACAATACATAAGATATACAAGTGAATACATTCTGAAGTTACAAATAGATCAACACTCCCTCTTAACGAGGAAGGTATTCTCTCGACACAATTTATCAGCACAAGTCTTCTTCTCTGTATCATCTGGATCATCATCAAGTCATCTTCATCTTCAAGTCATCTTCATCGTCAATTCACCTTCATTATCAAGTCATCTTCATCAATTCTGGATCATCAGTGGATCTGGAGAATCACTGGATCATCATCAAGTCTGGATCATTACTTGATCTGGAGCATCACTGGATCATCATCAAGTCTGGATCATTACTTGATCATCATCATCATCACTGCTTCCACTATCTCAATAAAATGGTGCTATCTCTTCATTCTTCTTGTCACAGGAATTTCTACAGAGCCAACCCCTTTTCATGTCGGTTGTAGGCCTAGCCTCCATGTATGTCTTCATCGACAGAGCCAACCCTTTTTCATGCTAGATGCATATCTACAGAGCCAGTCCTTTTTCATACTAGACGTAGTCATCTATAGAACCAGCCCTTTTTCATGTTGGATGTATCGTCACAGAGCCAATCCTTTTTCATACTGGATGTGGTCCTTTACAGAGCCAACCCTTTTTCATACTAGATGTGGTCCTTTACAGAGCCAACCCTTTTTCATGCTAGATGTATCATCATAGAGCCAACCCTTTTTCATGCTGGATGTGGCACCAACACAGAGCTAATCCTTTTTCATACTAGATATGGCATCTATACAGAGCCAGTCCTTTTTCATACTAGATGTGTCATCACAGAGCTAGTCCTTTTTCATACTAGGTGTGGCATCTACACAGAGCCAGTCCTTTTTCATACTAGATGTGGCATCTACATAGAGCCAGTCCTTTTTCATACTGGACGTGTCATCACAAAGGCTAGAGCCAGTCCTTTTTCATATTGGATGTGGCATTAACACTTATATCTGACCATGGAAGGAACCAATCCTGCTGCCATGCCAGAAAGGCATAGCACTTACATCTGACCATGGAAGGAACCAATCCTATCACCATGTCAAAAAGGCACAACACTTACATCTGACCATGGAAGGAACCAATCCTATCGCCATGTCAGAAAGGCACACAAAATCATCACTTCCCTTCAGAAGGAACCTCGATATGGAGAACACCAAGCTTCTCCCTTCACTCTAGCCATTTCTAGCATAGAATCACATCAGGGCTTATTACGTCCAAGGATAACCTGCGAGCTTCGCTAGGACCGATTACATCCGAGGACAACTTACAGGACCATTTATGTCTGAGAAACCTACGAGCTTTGCCATGATTTCTGCTTAGACAACATGTCTCACCAGCTATGCTAGAACTCCCTCTTTCGAGAGATATTGATCTGGATCACAAACTGGAGCTTCACTGCTCCTCTCTGCATCGTACCAAAATGCAAGTTAGATCAATAAAATCAAATAGTAGTTTTCAAAAGAAACATACTACCTCCCAAATAGAAAGTGGCAACATCTTTTGCCTTGGATGTACTCAGCACCATGCAGGACTCCATCCTGCCAAACCAAGAGATCACAGATGATCTCATACTGAAGTAGCACCTCGAAGTGCTCTTCCTATCAATGGCATGCCTACCCAATACGAATCCACATAACCCTCAAAGTTAATATTCTAATTCATATCATACTTCAGCCCATACTCAACTGTACCCTTCAGGTACCTCACTGCATGCTTTGAAACCTGTTACCATGTAAGTTGTACTTAGTGTTTTTTTATCAAGTGAGCTTGGTGAACCGGACAAGGATAACTTGTTCGGACTTCAGAAGACCTTTAGAAGTGCTTCTGGGAAGTGTTTGTTGTACTATATCACATGTTCATACCCCTTTGGGGGAGTTGTAATAAATTATCTAGCATGATAGTGTCTGTGAAAGACTCGGTCTATTAGACTTTATTTGTCAATCCGATCAGCCTAGGGTGTTTTTTCCCTTGGTTATTATTGGTTGTTGAATAAACGACTAATAATTTCTGAGTTTTTCACTCAATACCTCCAAAGTTGGGGTGGTCGTCTTGGAATTTAGGCCTAATGAGGTTATTAGAGTCTATGTGTCAATGTATAAACATGTTAGGAATTATTGTCGAGTCATATGAACATGTCTAAGTCCCCCTAGGTTTTTAATATTTTTTAGTTTTTTAATTTTTTTAGTGTTTTTTATTAAAATTTAATTTTTCCAAAACTTAGGCTATTTTTTAATAGTTTAATTGGAAAAATTGGTTTTGTAATAAAAGTGGGCTCGGAAGTTAGTTTCAGTCATGTAGGTGCTCATTTTCAAGCTAAGAGCACCCGGTAAACCTATAGACCCACTATTCCCTAGTTTTGAGTGATTTTCCATCACTCGGGTCAGAAAGCCCCAAAAAATCAATTATTGATTATTTTAATTAATAAATTGATGAATAATGGAGCAAATCCAAAATCGTAGATCAATGAATTATCAACCGATTTGATTGAAATCAGTCTCATCAACACCAGATTGAATGGATCTAACAAATCCTTGACTGAAGGAGGTGATGAGGGTGGATCCAGAGTTGATCTTCAGCTTCCTTTATGGAGAATTGCGCCCTCTCTCTCTCCTCCACATGTGTGGACTCTTCTCGAAGCTCTGTGGTTGATGATTCACTCAGCAGGTTGATGTGTCAGCTCAATCAACCCCCTGTTTGACATTCAGACTCAGTAGAAGCTCAGTTCATCCTCATATCAGGCATTGATGGACTCTCCTTCAGCTACAATGGTCTATCTCCTTGGGATTTGTGCCCCCTATGGGCTGGGGTTTCAATTTTGTGTATAAATAAAGCTCAGGCTGCCTCTTCCAAGCTAGTAAGAGTTGGATTGAGGAGCTATTGCTGTTCTAATATTATGTAATATCTTTTGCTATTGGAATAAAGTGAAGCTTTGGAGTAAATATGGTGTCATTTCATTGTATGTGTGGATGAGCATTGCCATGTTTTACTGAGGTAACTTGTATTTATGTTCATAATTTGCTGATTGTTTGTGGATTCATTACTAAGATTGATAATAAGTTTTATTATAACCTTGATAGGAAAGGAGTTTGTTAATAAGTTTATTGGCCATGTATTTCCTTTTTTATGCATGTTAGGAGATCTATATTCATCATGTTTTATAAGTTTATATGCATGTTATTCTAAAATCTCTATGTATGTATTAACTGGATCTCACAAGTATTTTGGCAAGTATTTGGATTTAGTTGCAGGTTCCTAGCTTGGAGAGGATGTTGATCTATTTTGCTTCTTCACTCTCTCCAAAAACATTCAAAGGCATAGTCCCTCGACATTCCATTGGAAAGCTCCACGGTTGATCTTCAAGGCTTCCAGCAACAAATGCTCTTCTTTTCCTCTTCCTCCTTCAATTTTTTCTACAATTAGTCCGGTTACCCGTTTGCAGCTTTAAAATTGTTTAGATATATCAATTTCAGAGTTTATTTTACATATATCTTTCTTCTTTAAATCTCATAAACTAGATCTCTTTCCTAAAAGAAAATTTACAAGCATTCTAGATCTAATTTTAGGGAAAATTGTCATTTTTCAAGGTTGTGAAAGTAGATCTAAAGCTTGTTGAATGCATGGTTCTTTCCTTAGAATATAAAAATTTATATTCATAAATTTAAGTGCTTCATATTGGCTGCCTCCAAAGCAGGCCAAGATCCCAAGGAAAGCTTGCTTTCCTTTGTTCCTTTTCCGCTTCTTTAAAAACTAGTTTTAACTTAGAATTTTTGGGTAAAACGTTTGTTCATCCAAAAGTAATTTAAAAGTACTTTTGGGCATATTTAAATGTGATAATATTGATTATTTTTATCAGGTGTAACATAAAATAGGATTCGGTGCTGTCTGGAAAGCATTTTTGGACCATTCGAAACCCCCAAGGGGTCTCCGTCTTCCCAAAATTTCAAATTTTTGCAATTTGTAAACCTTTGGTCTCATTCCATATAAGGAACACATGGATTAATTTCAGTTTACTGATATTTTAATTACTACTAATTAAAAAAAATCTTTTCGAATAGGCTCTTTCGATCCTACTCACCATCCCCCCTAGGGGGATCTGCGTCCGTTTCACTTTTTTGCATTTTTCCCTTTTTTCTGTTCTAGTTTAGTATTGAAATGAAGGATTGTATACTTTGATAATATTTTGCATTATTCCATATTTTCAATTCAAAATTAATCATACTACTTACCCCACAACTTCCCGATTGACCCACAAGGGGAAAGAGATGCGTGGTAGGACTAATTAGAAAACCGGTGTTGTGTATCTCTGATTTCATTTTCATTATTTTTTTTAATAATCATAATGAAATAAATTTCTCCTTGATTCCCCGATTGAGGTCTACTTGGACCGAAAGAGGTTCCTGGAGGGTTTTCTTTTTAATAAGAACACCTCTTTTAAAATTTACTAAAAATAACAAAGACTCCAGTGTGTATGCTCTGTACTTGGCTGCGGTTCATTTGATCAGTCAAGCTGCATCAAAATCACTTGAGTGACTAGATTAATTAGTCTTCACCTCCCAAATTGACAAACCATCAGGTGAAAATCCAACACCTCGAACAAACTATAAGCAGTGGCAAAATACCCAAAGGAGTGGGAACAACTGGAAAGTGACCTCGAGGCACCGATCTCTGTCACACCCTGATGGGTGTGTTATGAACAATAGTCTCTGAGACTCCATTCCAACCCACAAACACCTCAAGGGTAGCCATGAAAGTTCACATTTGGACATACTCCAAGTACCCCTCAGGTATATCTGGAGTCCCCTTTTCACCTAAATTAATTCATTCACATTCCACATTAATTTTAAATCTACCAAGAGACATTTGCAAAACATTCTTTCAAGCGCATGCAAGCACATTATTTTCTTTGTTGACTCCATTTAAGGCACTGGTGATTTACTTTGATCATTTCTTTTGATTATATATGTATTGAGTGTCATTACTATGTGTATATGCTTTAAATCTTGCATCTTGTTATCTTTTGTTTCCACTGGTTAATTTTGAAACTCGTAAACAACTTAATCAATGTAACACCATCACACTAAGTAATTAGCCTTAGCAATTTAATAAGGTCTACCCCCCTTGGATTCGTTAGGAGTTAGCCTAAATGGAGGAGTCAAGAACAAGGTGACAGCCTTGACTCGAGACTTGCCCCCAAGGACACACCGAGTGGCTTAAATATTTCTGCCACGTAACCCAGGTGTGTGAAAGGCGGTAACACTTTTTGCTGTCGTCGCCGGGGATAAATCTTTTTATTCCCGAGTACGAATTTTGTTTTCTTCCTTCTTGTTTTTGCTTTGTTTGATGAATGCTTAGAGTAGATCTTTAATTTTCATCTGGCAACTCCACTGACCTTTTTTCAGTTTCTTACAAAGAAAAGTGAAAGATATTTTTGTGATAGTTCTTAAATGTATATTTTTATTCTCACATGGCGACTCCATTGAAGGGATCAAACCCTTGTTTCTCACAAAACGTTTTGAGATTGATTATGTGTAGGTGATCCCACATAACAATGAAATTTAAGGCTCAACTCCATTTTTCAGTTCCATCCATTCTCCATGATCACTTATTCTTGATATGGATTTTAAAAGAATAGAATTTGCTCGAGCTTCCTATGATTGTCCTCCCATTGATTTCTCTAGGATCCCTGGCTTTTCTAATCGTCTCGCTAGTGAAATGACATCTACTTCCCTTCCATGCTTTTGAGGGGATGATAATGATCACTCAGTTAGATTCCATGTTATGATTTTTCTATCACATATGAGTCAAAAAAACATTCAACATGAGGATCATATGATGGCGATGTTTGCTCATTCTTTGCAAGGGGACACTTCATGTTGGCTTCATGAGTGTTTTCCTAAGAAATCTATTACTTCCCTTGCAAAGTTCTTTGAAATATTTTTGAAGCAGTGACATTATGATGGAAATGATATTGAATCATTCAATGCTAAATCATCCATTAATACCAATTTGAGGTACTTATTTCCTTGGAAAGAGTTTCATATAGAGTACCCTAAGATATCTAGTATCAACATGGTGTACAACAACCAACATTTAGAAATCCATTATGATCCCATCGATTATGTGCATGGAGAGCCATTAATTGAAAAAATTGTTGAAGACCCTCCTTATGTAACATCAACAGAGAATAGTGATGATTAGGAATGATTTCATGATTATTTTAGTGATGATGATCACATTTGTACTCCAGATCTACCTAAGGATGAAATCATTGTAGAATATTATAGTGAAATTTATGATGAAAACCGTAATGTGCATGATGGGACTCCTACCTATTCTCCATATAATGATGATAGTCTGGAAGATTTACTGCCTTGTTCCCTTTTTTCTAAAGAATATGAGTATGAAAATGAGGACAAGTATAACTTGGATCATGATACAAGTGACGAAGACTCCCTTATGTTCAACAAAGATGTTGAATAGGAATCCTGGACATTCATGGAAAATCCAATCTATGAGGAAAATAATGAACCAGAAACTTTGGATGGTTTTGTTGATTCTCCTGTCTATGGCATGTCTAAAGGAGAGAACATGGACCTTGTGGCCTTGGAAAATTTTGATAAGGAAAAGGAGCATGCAGTATATCCATATGATCGGTCTGAGCCATATATCACTATCAGTAATGAAGACAAAGAGAACTTGATATCAGAATGTAATATCAGCAATGGCGAATCCATCACATCTAACATAGATGGTAGTGATGACTATTGGAATTTTTGTGAATATATTATTAAGAATCCCATATATTATATATCTAGCAAGGGTGTGTCTATTTAGAAATTTGTGGAAGTCCAATTTACTATACTTCCATAGAGGGAATCATGGATCTGGAGACCTAGGAAAATCCTAGTATGGAAGAGGAGCATTCAAAACTCTTATATGATCATTCAGAGTCATATCATTTAGATCCGTACAAAGGTATCAATAATGAAGACATTGAGAAGTAGTGTTGTGAAAATACAGATGTGATGCAGTCAGTGGAATATCAGTCTCAACTATCATCTTCACATATGGAGTTTCCTTATGATTTAGAGACGCTTGGGGCTTATACAATGAGTTACCATCTGATAAGCCTTAATGATCAGTATGATGGTGTAGTCAATATACCTCATCACTTTGATTTGTATATCAACCCTATCCATTCATGGATAGAAGCAGCTTGTGCAAGCACATACCAGTTTGGGAAGCAATTTGATGAAGTATTATATTCTTATGATCTCCCATCCATCCCGCCCATTCCGAATCATCATGTAAGTTTGCATTTTCTGAATAAGGTATCCTTACTTTGGCTGGTAACCAAAGACAAGAAAATTTATTTTTATGTTAATAAAATACTTAGGTGGTTACATTGGATTTTTTATTACACTTAACCCATTTTATATCATGCTTAGAGTAGGAAAATAAGCTCCTTGAAAGAGAGAATTTACTTTCTGCATTTCTATTTTGTACTTAGCTATAATAAAACTTGTTGGGTAAAATTATTACTATTTAATTTACCTTAATTTAATTATCGACCGGAATACGTATACTTGGAGCTGCTACACCATATGTGCAGGCAAAGTAGTTTCAATGCTCATATTTAAAGAAATTCTAGTCTACTCACAAACAAGAAACAAAATGTAATTGATGGAACTATTACTCTATTAAATGATCAATGCCAAGAGTTATTAAGTCTGTCCTAAAGAAAGGGAATCAGCTTGCTAATCCTTATCTTACAGTCCTCAATACTATCAGATCTAATGTAATCTTCAGCAACCTTAAGCTATACTAACTATCGATCTATTCTTCAAGGAAAATAACCAAGCAAGTAAGTAATTTATTAAAGGAAAATCCTAGTTCCAAGCTTACCTACAAAATGAAGATGCTGGGACAATCCTAATAGTCTTATATCGTATCTAAGACTGCACCCATCAACCCTAAAGAATCCGATGCCAAAATTTATACAAACACTTATCATTCTCAAACAACTACTGAAATGAAATCTGTCTCTTCTTAACCCTAAATCGTTCACAAACAGTTAACAAAATGAAATTTAACTTGCTGCCAATATCAAATATACTCTACCTGCATTCTATGCACACAAAAGAATATTGGATCTATCCAAAGACTACACACTCACTCTCATTTGCATGTATTATGGGACTGATATTCAAACCCTAGGAAACAATGCTGTCATCGATTAATGAACTATGATTCTTTTCCTTAATTTCATTCAACACCATGAAGTAAACAGAAGCATGATTCCAATCCCTATATAGCCAGTTCAAAATGCTGTTTG
Organism: Pseudotsuga menziesii; assembly: GCA_001517045.1. Lineage (NCBI taxonomy): Eukaryota > Viridiplantae > Streptophyta > Pinopsida > Pinales > Pinaceae > Pseudotsuga > Pseudotsuga menziesii. Next base: position 130,115 of record LPNX010302643.1, read on the forward strand.
GAAAACCCTAGATACTCTGTAAACTAAGATCTTTAAACCCTCTGTGGATTCAATAGGTACTGCAAGTTCTTTCACATTTAGAAACAATACAATCCAATCTTTTAAAGTACTCCACAGTTTCATAAACTCTATAACCTTGAAAGGATTCTTAAACAAGGATTGCAACCATCAAATAATCAGTATCACACTGGAAGCAAAAGAAGTACGAGATCCAAATCCACTCTTACTACTATGCTAAATCGATTCTACATGCTAAACTGAATACCATCAAACTCATCACACTTATGATATCGACTAGTCTTCTGCAAGCATAAATCTCATTCCAAATCACAAGTAAATAAAATTATTTAGCATTCCATCATAAAAAACAGTGTCAAAATATGTAGCTTCACTCTACTTATAGCAAAATAAAACAATGATATGCATAGTTGGTCAGAGTTGAAGGTGGGCCCTGCCTTCAACGCCTACAAGTCTGAAATCAAAGCCTTGAGAGGATAAACGCTTGATCAATTAATAAAAACAGAGTTACAATGTCTTCTCTGTGTGTGACCCTCTAATTAGGGTTTCAAAGTTACATTTTATACTTGAAATACAAAATAAAATTGACCTTGGAGCAAGGATCGACTCTATCCTAACAACTCTACACCTATCTCGGCATACATGAACCAAAAGATTGGATTCAAATCCCTTGAGATCCATACACTGCTAAAGATGGAGGGCAACAACGCCTTGAGCACAGGACAACCATGAAAGAACACTTGAATAATCTTCACATGTATCTGGAAAGCGATGTGAACCCAAGAGAGACATCTCCTCTGTGGACAAAATCCCCCAAATCTCTGGTTCAGTCAACATGTATCTTCTAAGCACCGGTACAAGCATTGGGTCAAATAACCAATAGACCACTGCATGAAAGAAATAAAGACTCATTAATTGACCAATTATTAAATGAAAACCAAAGGTTTCATTACATACATAAAAACAAAGCAAAATAATAAATAAACAATGAGAAATATTAAAAAGTCACCTGCCAAAACACCTTGCAATGTTGCTCTTCAAAATGCATAACTATGCACAAAACATCACTAAATAAAGCTGATTATTACTTGATTTCATGAGACTTTAAACTAGAAAATATAGTGTTGAACACTCAAAATAGGAGGCCATCAAAACTTTGCTTCCATCAGTTAGTTACATTTATTTTGTTTAAATAAATCAGCTTAATGGTTCATTTGGTTTTTATCTAAAGCTTGTGCTACTGAGGTTTTCTTGTCAAGTTGAGATGTTTTTACAAGGTGTACAAACTAGAGATTCTAGTGTTCTCGTATCCTCTCCTTGCCATATGACCAAATTGAGCACACGTACCGCAGTTGGAGCCATATGTTACCACCTAAGTTGTACTTAGTGTTTTTTTATCAAGTGAGCCTGGTGAACCGGACAAGGATAACTTATTCATACTTCAGAAGACCTTCAGAAGTGCTTATGGGAAGTGCTTGTTGTACTATATCACATGTTCATACACCCTTGGGGGAGTTGTAATAAATGATATAGCATGATAGTGTCTGTAAAAGACTCGGTCTCTTAGACTTTATTTGTCAATCCGATCAGCTTAGGGTGTTTTTTCCCTTGGTTATTATTGGTTGTTGAATAAACGATTGATAATTTCTGAGTTTTCACTCAATACCTCCAAAGTTGGGGTGGTCAGCTTGGCATTTAGGCCTAATGAGGTTATTAGAGTCTATGTGTCAATGTATAAACATGCTAGGCATTATTGTCGAGTTATATGAACATGTCTAAGTCCCCTTAGGTTTTTAATTTTTTTTAATTTTTTAAATTTTTTCAGTGTTTTTTATTAAAATTTAATTTTTCCAAAACTTAGGCTATTTTTTAATAGTTTAATTGGAAAATTTGGTTTTGTAATAAAAGTGGGCTCGAAAGTCAGTTTCAGTCATGTAGGTGCTCATTTTCAAGCTAAGAGCACCCAGTAAACCTATAGACCCGCTATTTCCTAGTTTTGAGTGATTTTCCATCACTCAGGTCAGAAAGCCCCAAAAAATCAATTATTGATTATGTTAATTAATAAATTGATGAATAATGGAGCAAATCCAAAATCCTAGATCAATGGATTATCAACCGATTTGATTGAAATTAGTCTCATCGGCACCAAATTGAATGGATTTGACAAATCCTTGACTAAAGGAGGTGATCTGGGTGTATCCAGAGTTGAACTTCAACTTCCTTTATGGGGAATTATGCCCTCTCTCTCTCTTCCACATGTGTGGACTCTTCTCGAAGCTATGTGGTTGATGATTCACTCAGTAGGTTGATGTGTCAACTCAATCAGCCCTCCAATTGACATTCAGACTTAGTAGAAGCTCAGTTCAGCTTCAGATCAGGAATTGATGGACTCTCCTTCAGCTACAATGTTCTATCTCCTTGGGATTTGCGCTCCCTCTGGGCAGGGGTTTCAATTTTGTGTATAAATAAAGCTCAGGATGCCTCTTCCAAGCTAGTAAGAGTTGGATTGAGGAGTTATTGCCGTTGTAATATTGTGTAATATATTTTGCTATTGGAATAAAGTGAATCTTTGGAGGCAAGATGGTGTTATGTCATTGTATGTGTGGATGAGCATTGCCATGTTTTACTGAGGTAACCTATATCTATGTTCATAACTTGTTGATTGTTTGTGGATTCATTGCTAAGATTGATAATAAGTTTATTATAACCTTGATAGGAAAGGAGTTTTTTAATAAGTTTATTGGCCATGTATTTCCTTTTTGATGCATGTTTAGAGATCTAGATTCATCATGTTTTATAAGTTTATATGCATGTTATTCTGAAATCTCTATGTATGTATTAACCGGATCTCACAAGTATTTTGGCAAGTCTTTGGAATCAGTTGCAAGTTCCTAGCTTGGAGAGGATGCCGATATAGTTTGTTTCTTCACTCTCTCCAAAACCATTCAAAGGGATAGTCTCTTGACATTCCACCAGAAAGCTCCACGGTTGATCTTCAAGGCTTCTAGCAACAAATGCTCTTCTTTTCCTCTTCCTCCTTCAAAATTTTCTAAAATCGGTCCGGTTACTTGTTTGCAGCTTTAAAATTGTTTAGATCTATCAATTTCAGAGTTTATTTTACATATATCTTGCTGCCTTAAAGCTCATAAACTAGGTCTCATTCCTAAAAGAAAATTTACAAGCATTCTAGATCTAGTTTTAGGGGAAATTGTCATTTTTTAAGGTTGTGAAAGTAGATCTAAAGCTTGTTGAATGCATGGTTGTTTCCTTAGAATATAAAAAGTTATATTCAACAATTTAAGTGCTTAATATTGGCTGCCCCAAAATAAGGCCAAGATCCCAAGGAAAGCTTTCTTTCCTTGGTTCCTTTTCCGCTTCTTTAAAAACTAGTTTTAACTTAGAATTTTTGGGTAAAAAGTTTGTTAATCCAAAAGTACTTTCAAAGTACTTTTGGGCATATTTAACTGTGATAATATTTCTTTTTTTTAGCAGTTTAACAGAAAATAGGAGTCACCTCTATCCGGAAATCATTTTTGGACCATTCGAAACCCCCTAGGGGGTCTTCGTCTTACCAAAATTTCAAATTTTTGCAATTTGTAAACCTTTGGTCTCATTCCATATAAGGACCACATGGATTAATTTCAGTTTTTTGATATTGTAATTACTACTAATAAAAAGAAAAATCTTTTCAAATAGGCTCTTTCGAGCCTATTCACCATCCCCCCTGGGGGGATCCGCGTCCGTTTCACTTTTTTGCATTTTTCCCTTTTTTATGTTCTAGTTTAGTATTGACATGCAGGATTGTATACTTTGATAATATTTTGCATTATTCCATATTTTAAATTCAAAATTAAGCATACTACTTACCCCACGACTTCCCGATTGACCCGCAAGGGGAAAGAGATGCGTGGTGGGACTAATTAGAAAATAGGTGTTGTGTATCTCTGATTCCATTCTCATTAATTGTTTTAATAATCATAATAAAATCAACCCCTCCTTTATTCCCCAATTGAGGTCCACTTGGACTGAAAGAGGTTTCTGGAGGGTTTTCTTTTTAATAAGAACACCTCTTTTAAAATTTACTAAAAATAACAAAGACTCCAGTGTGTATGCTTTGTACTTGGCTACGGCTCATCCGATCAGTCAAGCTATATCAAAAGCACTTGAGTGACTAGATTAATTAGTCTTCACCTCCCAAATTGACAAACCATCAAGCGAAAATCCAACGCCTCAAACAAACTTTAAGCGGTGGAAAAATACCCCAAGGAGTGGGAACAACTGGAAAGTGAACTCGAGGCGCCGATCTCTGTCACAACCTGATGGGTGCGTTATGAACAATAGTCTCCGAGACTCTGTTCTATCCCACAAACACCTTGCAGATAGCCGTGAAAGTTCACTTTTGGGCATACTCCAAGTACCCCTCGGGTATATCTAGATTCCCCTTTTTGCCTAAATTAATTCATTCACATTCCACATTAATTTAAAATCTACCAAGAGACATTTGCAAAACATTGTTTCAAGCGCATGCAAGCACATTATTTTCTCTGTTGACTCCATTTAAGGCATTGGTAATTTACTTTGATCAATTCTTTCGATTATATATGTATTGAGTGTCATTACTGTGCTTATATGCTTTAAATCTTGCATCTTGTTATCTTTTGTTTCCACTGGTTAATTTCAAAACTCCTAAACAACTTAATCAATATAACACCATCACACTAAGTAATTAGACTTAGTAATTTAATATAGTATACCCCCCTTGGCTTCGTTAGGAGTTAGCCTGAACGAAGGAGTCAAGAACAAGGTGACATCCTTGACTCGAGACTTTCCCTAAGGACTCACTGAGTGGCTTAAATATTTCTGCCATATAACCCAGGTGTGTGAAAGGTGGAAACATAACCATCATGTGAACATGTCTCAATGTGTTCACAGCAAAGCAAATATCTGGTCTCGTACTCGTCAGGTACATCAAGGAACAAATCATCTGATGATACATCATGGCATCAACTGTCTCTAATGAAGAAACACTCACTAGCTTCAAGTTCGATGCCATAGGTGTGGTCATGGTTTTGCAATCCATCATCTTGAACCTATTCAAGATCTCTATTGCATACTTCCCTTGTCCTAGGGAGATTCCATCCACATTCTGCCACACCTCCATGCCTAGAAAGTAGTGTATCATATCTAATTCCTTCATCTTGAACTCGACAGTAAGTCTCCTTCTTGCAACTTTAATGAGTTCCTCTTTTCTGTCAAGAACAATTCATTGAAATATAATAGGAGCATCACTGGTCTTCCACCTCCAACCTTGAAGTAGGGTTGGAATTCACTTTACTCTCAGTAAAGCCTAGAGCCATCAGTAAGTTGTCCATCCTGTCATACCAAGTCGAACCTTGGGATCTTCTGTGGGCACTCCCTCTAAAGTGGAGCATCATTCTCCCTCTTCCTTTCGTAGTCTATGTATTGAAACATTATGTACTGGAGTGACAAGTATATTCCTCTGCTACTAATATTTTATGTATCCATCTAGAGGCATTGAATACCAAAATCCTCTATCTTGAACCTTTTCAAAAGTTCTTCTCGCACCCATCTATGAGCTTTTCATCCTCTATAGGATTTCATCTTCAACCTTGGAGAAAAGGCTAATATCTTCATCACTCTAGGTGATATTCAAGCTCCTCATTTATGTGTTATCCCATGGGTGCCTTCTGTACAAGGCCTTATTTCATTTGCACACATGATTCTGCCTGTCATGTGTATTTCTAGTGGATGCAAATGTCTCTTCATAGTCTATGCCTCGTGGCATGAATATTGCCTTGCATCCCACAATGTTTCCATATACTACATGATGGAAATATGAACTTCCCTTCAAGTCTCGATACTCCATCCTAGACATCATTCTTCTTGAGCTGGTCTTCCCTTTCTTCTTGGCTACTTCTTCATAGCTGGAAGGCTCTGCATCAATGATGTCGCTCAACAGTGTCACATAATTGCACTATGTCTGAGGCCTCTTGAATCCTTTGAAAGTATCGTCATATTCTTCTTTATTTGTCATCACTTATTCTTCAGAACAAGTCTCATCCTTCTTTTCTTGTAGGTGATTATGTACGCGATCTTTCCTACAAGTCAAATGCATTTGTATGGTTAGAAACATTTCATAAGGCATATTCATAATGGAAAATTCTTATGCATAAATATGTAATCATGCAACTATTTTAGCCAATACAACATTCATTCATATCTCATGGAAACTTTCTAGATGCCTTCCATCTCTACCAGAACAACATTGAGATTGTGCACTAATCCAATATGTCAGCAAAGAGGTTTCATTCTAGATAAGTAGCAATGGAGAGTTGTATAGCACCATGAGCTACTTACCCATCACATGCATATTAGTATTATACTGTCATTAATGCAAACATTATCATGCATAATACATCAACTGAATATAAACAAATGTATAAAAAAAACAATATCATGAAATGACAATTGAATACTTATATTTATTTGTTTCATGGGCAGACTCCTTTTTGAGCCTTCAACTTCATCATCTTCTTCATTCATAATAGCATCATTTCTTATCCAAATGCTAAGATGGATAAGAGGTTCTTCAAGAGTTGAGTTCTTCGTATTCCTATATCTTGAGGGATCTTCTTTGGATGGTGAGAGCTTGATCTTCAGTTTCTCCCATCTTCTTTTCTCTTATTATGAGTCAGGCTTCTTCTTGTGTGTGTTCTTCCCAGAGTCTACTGAAAGCAATCACTTCCTTTTGGCACACATTCCTCAAATGAATGAATCCCATGATCCTGGGAAGCCATTCAATGTGGTTATCACAACTTCTACATTCTCCACTTCTTCTTCTACTGCTTCAAGTTGTTCTTTGATTTGAGAGACCCTTGTAAAGTATGGTTGTATGGTCTCTGCATTCTGGATCTTCACATTCTTCAACTGGTTTCTTAAGGTCATCTTCTGATTTATGTTCTTCCCTTCAAATAGCTTGGTCAAGGAATAAAACATCTCTTTCATTGTCTTTAGGGAAGACACTTGTGGTATAAGGTGATTCGTGATTGAATCAACAATGATCTTCTTGGCCTTGACCAAGTTCTTCTTGTGTAAGGCTTTTAGCTTCATCTCCCTCTGGAACTGGAACCTCTCTACTTATGTAGGTGTCCAATTCATTTTATTCAAGAACGAGTGAGATCCAATACTTCCATGCTTCGAATTTGTTAGCCTCACCAAGCTTGTCATCAATCTGGTGTGATTAGCCATCTTAAAATCAGAACCTCAACTGTAAATAGCAAAATATTGGATCTTACCAATTTGAGGTGTCCATCTTGGTTTCGGAGCTGGCTGATTTAGGGTTTGTCAGAGAAACCCTCATTTTCAAAACTTAGAATCTTTCAAATCTTATTAGATATGAAGATAGACCTATTCAAGGAGATATTTCCCGTGTACTCCTTTTCTGAAAATAGTGGAGGGAAGCTCTCGGAACAATAAACCCTAGTTTACCAATTTATTCTACAGAAATGCCTGATACTGTTTCTGCGTGATCTCTGAAATTATAGCTCCTCTGTGCCTAAAATTTCTTACCGAGGTAACCTAGTATGTCCTTATTCCAACAACATAGGATTCACCAGAATTGGTTTCACCAATTGGTACTTATGAGCGTTTTCCCAAGGTGACATGTTTCAGGACCGTTCATCATAGCGAAGTTGTACAGACTTCAACGTGTCACTGTTTCATCTTATGGGTCTAAAAATTTGACTTTACATGACTTGTTTACATTATTGAATCTCCCGATCGAAACATCGGGGCATGACATGACTCAATTACATTATAGATACTTCCCGGAATAAACATCGAGGTACAACACATAAGATATACAAGTGAATACATTTCGAAGTTACAAATACATCAACACTTCACATATAGTTGTTGTTCTCTTAGTACTTCTGAATTATCTTCAAATGTTCTTTATGTTCTTGTTCGTTCTTCGAGTAGATTAGTATATCGTCTATGAAGACAACCACAAACTTATCCAGATAGTTACTTAAGATGTTGTTCATTAAGCACAAGAATGCAACAGGTGCATTTGTCAACCCAAAAGGCATTATGACAAACTCATAGTGACCATAGCGGGTCCTAAATGCATTTTTAAAAATGTCCTCATCTTTTATTCACACTTGATGATAACCAGACCATAATTCTATCTTTGAAAAGATTATTTCTCCACGGAATTGATTGAATAGATCGTCAATCTTGGGTAGCGGGAATCAGTTCTTAATTGTCATTTTATTCAGTTGTCTATAGTCTATGCAAAACCTTAAGGTTATGTCTTTCTTTTTAACAAATAAGACCGGTGCTCCCCAAGGAGAAACACTAGGTCGAATATACCTTTTATCAATCAATTCTTGTAGTTGATATTTGATCTCTATAAGTTCTATTATGTTCATTTGGTAAGGAGCTTTTGATGTTGGTACTACTTCGGGTATCAAATCAATTGTGAATTCAATGCCTCTTTTCAGAGGAAGTCTAGGGACTTCTTCCAAAAAAATGTCTTCAAAGTCCTTTAAGACTGGTACGTATTCTAGTTTAAGTTTGTATTCATTATCATTGTTAGTCATTATATAGACAACGAACACTTTACATCATTTAATTACTGATATTTTCATTTGTAACACAGATATTTCTATGATTGTAACCTTCCTAGGAATCCCTTTTACTTTTATAGTGTTTCCAGTATCGTTTGTATATATAAAAGTTTTGTCAAAATAATTTAACGTTACTTTGTGTTTTTCTATCCAATTGATTCCTATTAACAGATCATAGGAACCTAAAGGAAGAATATTCAATTCAGCATGCGTAATGAAATCATTCATTAATAATTCACAGTTCTTAACAAAACTAGTAACTTTACGTTTAGTATCGGTACTTATCAAACTTTTCTGGTACTAATTTACATAATTCAACTATTCTAGGTGATATATAACTCAGACTTGCACCTAGATCAATCAAAATGGAAATAGGTTGACTATTTATCATACATTCGATCTCAACCATGGAAGACTGACGGTCTACTTGTCGGTTTTCCAAAGTAGCACAAATTATGGGCTTGCTCCTTGCCATGTCTCCAACTGTAACTCCTTCCTGGATGGAGTGAACATTAAAAGTTTTCTTTCTTACTAGGTAGTCTTTAAAGTAATGTGGTCGTTCACACTCCAAACATTTTAAGGGTTCTCTTTGTGCAGTTTTCTTGTTAAAAGTTGTAAGAGGTTCTTTTACTACAGAATTATGTGGCTTAAAATTTTTGTAGTTATTACCTTCATACCCCCTATAGTTATTCCCTGTGTTTTTGTGAAATTTATTTTATTTCTTTCTTAGATCAAAGTTATTTTTCCTTTTATTCTTCCAAGTTGGTATACTTTCCCTTAATTTTTATTTTGGTCATGACAAAAGTTTTTCTTTCTCATCGCTTCCTCTAGCGTTTTCGGATTGGCATATTCAATTTGTTCTTTGAACATGATAGGAAAACAACTGAGAAACATTGTATTTTAGGTTTTTCGTTAATTATGTAAGGTATGTAACAAACTAGGCTCAAAAGCGTATTGCATATCTCTTTCATAGTCATAGCTCTTAGCCTTAACTCATAAAATTCTTTGGCCTTCTCTTCGTAGTAGTGTTCCGATAATTATTTTCTTTTAAAATGATTTTAAAAATTTTCCAAGTTACATACCTTTCTTTTATTCCCTTGGCCCTTTTTATATCTTGCCACCATATATCTACCTTTCCAGTCATATTAGAGATGGACATTTTAGCTTTAGTTCGTCAGAATAATTGTATATTTGGAAATACTATTTCATCCCTAACAACCAGGCTTTCGCTTCTTCCCCTTTCTCAATTTCCCTATTAAACATTGGTGGTTTACTATTTTTAAACTTCCTGTAGATTTACTCATAGGGTCTGTATTTCCTTTTATTTTTGTTATCATCGCTACTTTCGCTTGAATCTTGTTGTTTTCCTGAGTGATGTTTGACTAATTCTTCACTGGAAGTTTCAGGTTTATGACTGGAAAATTTCAGTTTTCTTCCCTTACATTTGTTTGTAAGGTGCAGTTTTTGGTAGGTTATGTTCAGATCCCTTATTTTTCTATTTTTCATTGTTATGAATTTTAGCTAATAAAATAGTATTTAATTCTTCTTAAGTTTTTAGGATTTGTTCATTATCCTCTTTAACCTTTCTTAACTCTTATCTAAGTTCTTTTACAGTTCTTTGTAGTTCTAATTTATTATCTTGACTGTCGTTCAAGTTTATCCAAATCTCCCCATCCCTTAAATTACCCTCTTCATCATTTAAAGGATTTTCTAGGTGAAGTTCTCCTTCTATACACATCTCTGCATCTGCCATGTTTTCCTACAAAATACAATTATCCTTCTCTTTCTATTTTGTAAGAGAATTTAAACCAAAAAATAAAATAAATTAGTTTTTTTCCTAGTTTCTTTATGAGTTTAAGTGTTGAGCCGATTCGGGCCTAATATTGTAACCGTGCACTAATACCATTATATAACACACATCAAAATCGTAAAATAATTTTTTTTTACAAGCATAGCTTTTACCATCGTTTACTAGCAGAATACTTATGTTCTAACTTGTGCAATATATTTATCCTGTTTTTTATGCCAGGTTATGTTGGTTGAGGCAATGGCCAAGTCCTTTCAAAACATTCATCCATGCTTGTACATGTGATGTTCTTTGCTTCCTTGTTCTTATATTGATTAAATTTACTAGGGACTTACTTGTCTTAAGGCTTGGGAGACTATCCATAGTTTTCATCCCAGCCCTTATGTAATAAGTTTACCAAGTGTAAATTAAAAGGCCTTAGGCCTTACCATATCCTAATCTTATCATTATGTTTTATGACCTTCCCTTTAAGCGCAATACCTTGGGGTTTTGTATGACATAAGGTAATAGCCATATGGTAAACCTTCATTATATTAATACAAAGTTGCAAAGGTTTTTATGATACAATGGTTTTGTTTGGAATTATATATGATTATGTTTATGGCATGTCCTACCCCATGGTTTACGAGGTAATGTTTCTTGGCATGATTGATTTACATCATGGTTCATGATATGTTATAAGGTTTGAATGTTGGAGTTATATCACATGGTTTGAACTTGATGAATCCGTATGCAATGATTAAGGCCTATAAATGTCCTGGCCATGAGTTATTTCTTTCTGTCCTTAGTTGACTATGGTAATAAAGGCATGTCCTGACTACGAGTTTACAACGCAGCCATCCCTTCCATGCAAATTATAAACTTTATCTCCACTGTCCATCTGTCTCATTTCGCAGCTATGGTTTAGGTAGAGGTTTAATGTATTAGGGAACTTGTCTAAACCCTTCATTTGGTTTGTTTGGCCTGTGGGGAAAGAGAGAGCCGAGCTCTGCTCTGTTCATGGTGGAGACTTTACTAATTGTTTGGTTTTGAAGTCGGTGAGAGCCCAAGATATGCTATGTAATAGTGGTGATGGCGTATGGGTTTCTAGTTTAACACTTGTGCTAAAAACATGGTGTTTTAACTCTCTCTAGGTGTTCCTGGGCTTCCACGATTTCTATGATGGTCCGCGTTGCAAATCTTGTTCCTCAATGAAGTTGGCCAATACATCGACCATAAGAACTTCCTACTAATAGGTAAATACAAAATCGTCTCTGTAATATTTACTAGGCATTAAAAATTCATTTTTTACAAAGTTCACGGATAAATGTTTTCGTTGTGGGTGTAAGTAGAGGAGGGATAAGGGTATTCTGGAGGAGTCGACCCCTAGCCCTCTCTGCAACACGCTAAGGTAAGGGTTAAAATAAAAATCATGTTTTTGTTTTGTTAAAAGAATTTTGTTTCTGGCCGTAACATATAATGTGTGTAGGTTGAAGGCACTGGAGAGGGAGGAGACAGGGTCACCTCCTCCTAGGCCTCCATTTTTAAACGCCCACGTAAGTCTCTGTTCAAACCCTTTATAAAAAATTCTTGTTACTGTAATAGTTTCAATTGATACGTACTGACTAAACCATAAATCTTTGGTTGTAGGTAATGTTGGGTATGAGCGTGGGGTCGATATTGGTAGCCACAACTGTGTTAGATAAGTTCTTCATTTTGATTACAAGCATTTGTAAAAATTAAACCCTTAGGGTTTACCCTGCATGGGATTTTCATCCATTGCCTCAGCAATGTATTTTTTCTTTAATGTTATTTTGGGTGCCATCACGAATGGAATTATCCCAAACTCTTATAATTTATTCAGTGGTTTAATTAGGGAATATGGCAGCCATCCTGGATGGTCTTACGACCACTTCGGTGTAAGCAATCCTAGATAATACATGATAACCCAACCTTCGAGTATGTGCGATTATGTTAAGAGTTTTATTTTTATTTTAAATTTATATACTATTTGTTTAAAAACTCAATGACATCCATCTTCGATGGTCTTATGGCCATGAACATAGTGGTTGGTTAAAAAAATTATAATGTTTCCTTTGTTTGTAATATCGTGGAGATAATTACATATTGTATTATGTCTTTATCCTTTGCATAAATAATGATAGCTATTAGATGGACTTACGTCCATTTATTTACTTTACTTAGCGTTTGTTGGAAATACTACAACCCATAGGGTCTATGATTACTTTTGAAGTAAATGAAATCTTTTGTTATGGATCGACTGCCATCAACGATGGGATTTAATTTCGGTCCTTGGGGAAAAAAAAGATTTGTTTAGTGATTGGGTTTTGATATGGGAAAATGCAGCTATAACAACTAGTGTACATACTTATAATTGTATTTTGAATTTGATTTAATTGTATCTATATTTTATTTACTTCATGGATCTATGACTATTTGTTAGGATCTCGATTTGGGTATGTTTGCTCACACGAATCCAAGAAGGATTGTTTAAGTGATTGCATAGATTTTATCATGGAGATAACAAAAGGATCTCGACTTGATTTCTTAGGATTTGTCATATGTAAACTGGTTTTGATTAATAATTTTCATTCACTTTTTAATTATTGTAGATCTGTGATGTGTATAGCTTTTTAATTGCTTACAGATCCTCAATTCGAAAGGAAATAAATACATGTAGATTCACAAAGGAAATAAATACATGTAAATGGTTAATTAACTTGGATCCTTGATCAGACATATCTGTATAATTGGATCCATAAATACTGTTTATATATCACATCGTAATCATAATGTAGGTTTCCTTTTTATGGATTGTTTGTAACAGGTTTACTCTTTATATTAATGAAATCTTCGGACTAATGTAATTTTAGATATGTAGAGAATTAGTTTATATAATTTGACTATATATATATAGTCTCAATATTTTAAAGATTAAAAATAGGATATATTCCTTACTCTATCACATAGGAAAGAATTTGATATAGATCGATACATATCCATTAAGTACAGAATTCAATTTTCAACATATAATCCATAAAATAAAATCCTAACTCAACTTTGGATGCCTGATTTAAGAACTTCCCTAGTAACCCTGAAACATTTATAATTAAACATAACAAAATATAAATTTGATAAATAAACTAGACTAATCGATGTATATCGGGTTTAAATTAACCATTTCAAATATAGAACAACACATTCTACTATAAATTTAAAACATAGAATAAGAACCTGACCCCACTACTGGGAAAATAAAAGTGGAAAAGTTGTTCCTCCCAACCAACTCCCAGAACATCCAAAGTTACTTGCTTCAGAACCCACGATCCTGTTCACTGAACCACAAGAAAAAAATCCTTCAATGCACCATCCCTTGCATTCTCGTATTTAATCATCATCCAATGCTAACCTCCTACTCCTGAGGGATACTAATATATAGTATTTTCCCTAGGACTTGGTCATTTATGAGCCTCCTGCTCTTTAGCACTCAACTAGGAGTTGTGACCTGATTTTTGGGGATAATGCCTCCTGCATCTTGAATTGTCACTCAGTGGCTTCAGCCACTTTTCTTTTCCTCTTGTGGACCAGCAAACACTCTTTAATAACTATTTCCACTTCTGTCTCCCTTCAACATATTTTATTAAATAAAAATGATTAATTACGAAATGTTTTATTTTTACTTTTTGTCAAAAATAATAATAATAATTAAATTATTTTTCAGTAGAATTAATAATAATTTATTAATTTCTAGTGCATTACATGAACTTAACTACTAGGTAAAATGTCTCTTCAAAATCAACTCCCTCTTTTTGAGAATAACCTTTTGCAACTAGTCTTGCCTTACATTTATTAATTCTACCATGAGCTTTAAACTTAGATTTGAACAACCATTTACATTCTATGGGAACTTTATTCTTAGGAAACTTTGTTAATTCCCATGTTTGATTTTTTATTATAGATTTATACTCTTCATTCATAGCATTTTCCCATTCTTTCTTATCTTTGGCTTGTTCATAATTCAATGGTTCTATAACATTCATCACAATATCCATTAAGACATAGTCTCTATACTTTGGAGGAAGATGATTATGTCGAGTTGAACTTCTTGGTACTACGATACCTGCAAGATTTCCATCCATGATTCTTCTGATTTCTAATTTCTCTCCATCAAAACATGCATCACTATTCCTCATACTATTTGAAGTACTCATATTGGTTTCATTATTCATGTTGCTTTCACGTTGTTCTTGTACCTACTCATGTACCTGCTCCTATACCTATTCCTGGTCCTACTAAAAAATTGCATCTATTTTGACATAGTCATCATTATCATTAAATATATTCCATACATCAGTATCATTCATTCTATCACTTTTATCTTCATTCTCATGGAACACCAAATCTCTACTTGCAATCAACTTATGTGAACTAAGATGAAACAACTTGTATGTTTTTTTATCGGTATAGTATCCAAAAAATATACATTCAATTGACTTTGCATCAAATTTTCTTCTCTGTCTTTTGGAATGTGTGCAAAATCCCTACAAAAAATTACTCTTAGATGATTTACTTATGGTTTATAACCATGAAATACTTCAAAAGGTGTTTGAAGATATAAGCTCTTTGTTGGACTTTTATTCTTTAAATAAACAATTGTATTAATGTATTCACCCCAAAAAACATTAGAAATATTTCTACCTTGAAGCATGTTGCATGCACATTCCACTAGTGTTATGTTCTTCCTCTCACCAACTCCGTTTTGCTGAGGAGTATAAGGAATTGTAAATTTTTGTTGGATTCAATGATCCTTACAGTACCTCTTGAATGCTCTAGAAACATATTCACAACCATTATCATATATGAGGATTTTCAAACATTTTCCTGGTTGTTTTTCAATCATAGGTTTGAATTCCTTAAAATATTCAAAGACGTCACCTTATTTTCTTATGAAATAGACCCAAGTGTACCTATATCTATCATCAACCAAAATAAGAAAATGCCTTGAACCACCAAGATACCTGGTTTGCATAGGTCCACATACATTAGAATGGATTAATGCAAGAAAGTCAATTTGTCTTTTCTCTTTATGTATAGGGAATTCATCCATGTGTTGTTTCCTAAGTGCACATGCACTACATTCAATATGTTCATTTTTTAAAATAGGAATACCTTCAAGCATAGATTTCTTTTGCAACAACATTACATCATTATGGTTAATGTGTCCATACCTTTGATTCCAGAGTTCCTCAGTTGTCATTGTAGTGGATGTCAATGCTTGATGACTTCTCTTGCTCACATCCAACTTATACAAACCTCCAATTCTAGAACCTATCGCAACAATCCTGTAATGATCGTGAATATTTTTAATATGACACTGATATTTACCAAATTCCACTTTTGGTTCATTATCAGTTATATTAGAAACAAATATTAAATTATTTTTAATGCCAGGAACATACATAACATTATGAATCTGTTTCACTTGTCCATTAGGTAATTTCACACTTATTACTCCATAACCCTACACTTTATGTGACCGATTATCACCTAAATAAATATGTGTTCCATTAATCTTCTCATGATATTCACTAAACCATTCTTTCTTACAGGACATATGGGCAGATGCACCTAAACCAATGAATCATGCATTCACATCATTTTTATCAGCAAACAATGCAGCTTCAGATATAAACAATCTAATATTTTTAAATCCATGACTATATAGGGTGTCTTTATGCACAAAATTTCCATTTTGATTTATGTATCTTTTTTTGGCTTCATGATTCTTCTTTTGAAAACAATCTCCAGCTATATGTCTTGGTTTTCCACAATAATGTCATTCCACACTTCTACTAATATAAGAATCGGATTGTGCCATACCTTTTTTCTTTGCATGAAACTTGTCTCTGTTTCTATTCCACAATTTACCTCTGTGTGCATTTCTTCCTCTTATGATCAGTGCCAAATCTGATGGACATTAGCATCCAAACTGTAATTATCCATTCTTTATTCCTCTTGTAGAAGTATCCATGTGAGCTCTTCAAAAGTAGGGGGTTGTGATCTTGTTGCAAGTGCTGAGATAAAAACTTTGTAATCTTGCACTAATATTTTTAGATTGACGGTTACTAGATCGGTACTATCTACTGCTTCATTGATATCATCCAACTTAGCACTCAGATCTTTAATACGAGAAATGAATTTACTTACCCCTTCATTAGCTTCCATTTTGATAGACAACAACTTATTTTTTAAAAATAAGATTTTATTTGCATCTATATTTCATACAGACCTTTGAGGGTGTACTTTCTTTCCTTGGACATCTCACAATTTTCGGTTGGATTTATTATGTTGTATTTGATAGACATCTATAGAGTCACCTTATATTTTGTCTCCCACCTATTCCAGTCTTGAAAATATGTTGCGGTCATGGGATTAAACTCATCACCAATCACAATTGACCATGCATTATAGGATTCAAGAACAGACATTAACTTAAATTTCCAATTAACTTAATTCTTGCCATTCAACTTAGAAGCTTCATTTCTATATGAATTAGCCAGAGGCGGATTTTCCATTTTAACTCCTTTCACCCAATATGAAGATAGTCAAATTCAATTTATGCCCAAAAATAAAAATAAAAGTTGGCAGTGCCTTACCTTGCACACTGGCAACTTGTGTCGAGGGCCTGCGACACATATAAATTTTGCAAGTAAGAGCTGACTGTCACACCTTGTTTTTCCTCCCATTGCATCATTGTCGCACTAAATTTTGTCAAGAAATGCATCACCGATGCACTTAGCCTTCTCAAGAACTGTGTCTGTTTCCACTGTTGTTGCACTTTTGTCTTTTGCGGGGATGTGTCACTACCGTGCTTTGCACTTTCAAAAACTGTGACACTCCTTTGCACTAGTCAATATCTTTCATAGAATTAACAACATGCTCCCTTCAGCATTCACAATTAATGGGAATTCCTCCATGGGCATTCACAATCAACAGAGAGAACACTCATCTCACTAAAGCATACGTCCTAGCTCAAGGTACTTCTCTTATTTTCACACACTTCACCTCAATTATCTATGGGTCCTTCTACAATAAAAAAACCTTCACACACGGGATTCTACATAGTTAACGTGATGGGATCAACTCTTCCTTTTCCTTTCAAATGATGGCCATGACCTCCTTTGTCGTGGATAAATGGCTCCCACACAATAGCGGTGACCTCTTCTTCTGTAAGCAACAACAAAGGGGTTGATTCTACCTGACAACCACAATGAGCTCCAAAGCACTATCTATACAACACTACTATGTAGGGTCCCTCTCACAACGATGGCTGCTCTGATACAAATATTATAAAGTAGATGAGAAAGAGCACAAAGGATCGCTCACACACACACAAGAATGGTGCAAACCAATTCAATTAAATCATGAAAGAAGATTACAATAAATAGTTCAAAAAACCAAACCTTAGATCCTATAATTATGGATCTCAACAAACCAAATCTTAGATCCTATAATTGTGGATCTCAAACTTGTAGCTTCCAAACCTAGTAAGTGCAGAACAACCCAATCACCACTATGATGCCTATGATTTCGACATTACATCCAACATTGATAGGTAAGTATAGGCTCGTGGCCTCATTGTATGTATTTGTTTAATGTTAATTAAGTAATAAGTGCATGCTCATGGCCTTAATGTGTGTTAATTGTTTATTGAAAAGATTACATGGAACAATAGTGACAAATTTGTTTAAATATTTTTGTATACAAATTTTATTTAGTTTTGTTTTACAAAATAAAATATGCAATTTGAGTTATATTTATTTATAAGAAAAGTAATATATGCTCAAAATTATTCTAGTTGAAATTCTACCTTTATCTTAACAAGTAAATTTTAATAGTAACATTTAGTAAATTTTTAAAATGAAATATATTTTAGTATTTAGCAAAGTTTATTGATCCATAGTACATCAAATATTTGTCAAATTTTGAATACCAAACAAATTTATGTGTAAGAACTCCCAATCATGATCGAATCTTGACTGAATATTTGTCGAAGGAAGAAGAAGCATGGGATGGAAGTATTGATGAATCAATTACAGTTGTAGAAAAAACACTTCAAAGTGAAGAAGAATTCAAATAGAAAAGTGTGCAAGGGGATCAATCTAGTTCACAAGTGCAAACACCAATAACAAGTACTCCAACAAGAAATCTCTCAGTTGACAATTCAAGAGTGTTGAGAACACGAAGAATTTATGTACAAGGTGGAATGTCAAGCCAAGTAAGTCTTTCTATTCTCAACTCAGAATTAAGTGATGAGTATAATCCTACCTAGCCTCACTAAGATCTCGAGGATAGGAGGTAAGAAAACAATAAGCTTGAAAGAGATGTATGATCAAGGAGAGGAAAATTTAGATTTAAATTGAAATTTTGCTTTATTTTCACACCATGTTGTATATTTTGAAGAAGTATTCAAGGAATAAAATTGGATTAAAGCAGTGGATGGACAGATGGATTATATTGAAAGGAATGAAACATGGGAACTTATATATCTACCTAAAGGGAAAGATTGTATAGGATTTAAATGGGTCTATAAGACCAAGTCCAATGTAAAAGATGAAGTTAAAATGTACAAAGCAAGATTAGTTGTAAAATTCTTTGCACAACAACAAGGAATCAATACTATCATGAGAACATTTCACTAGTTGCAAGGCTTGACACTATCAGAGTTTTCTTATCCATAACAGCACAAAATATTGGAAATTTTTCCAAATGGATGTAAAATTAGCATTTTCTTAATGGTTCTTTAAAAGAAGAATTGTATGTGGAAAAACCACCAAGTTATGAAATCTATGGGCATGAAAATAAAGTATACAAATTGAAGAAACATTTTTGGGCTCAAACCAAGAGCATGGTACACTTGAATTGATTCATATATGATTAACAATATCTATTCAACATAAGCTAGTGAGCCCACATTATATACAAA
The DNA here is from genome assembly GCA_001517045.1 of Pseudotsuga menziesii. Lineage (NCBI taxonomy): Eukaryota > Viridiplantae > Streptophyta > Pinopsida > Pinales > Pinaceae > Pseudotsuga > Pseudotsuga menziesii. Next base: position 149,577 of record LPNX010302643.1, read on the forward strand.
GGTAAATGAGGATGGTGAAATTCTAATTGTGTGTTTGTATGTTGATTACATAATCTTTATCGGAAACCAAAAGATATGTTCATAGATATGTTCAAAACAACATAAAAAAGAGTTAGAAATACCTTTTGGGAATCGAAGTTTTTTAATATGATAAGGGAATTTTCATTTGTCAATCTAAGTATTCCAAGGATGCGCTAAAGAGAATTAGGATGATAAATTGTAAAGCAACACCAACACTAGTTGCAACAGGTATTAAACTCAACAAAAAAGTCAAACAGTCCAAAGTTGATTCAATAATGTATTAAAGACTTGTTCAAAGTCTCATTTATATCACAATGTCAAGGCTAGATCTAATGTATGGTGTTAGCCTAATTTCAAATTTTATGGAGTCACCAGAAGATTCACAGTGGCAAGTTGGGAAGAGAATTTTGAGATATGTAGTAGGAACAACAAGGCATGGAATACTATATTCTAGAACCAGAGATTTTAAATTGATTGGCTATACTAACAGTGACTTTGTGGGTAGCACAAATGATCTCAAGAGTACCTTTGGATCAGTTTTTCATTTCGGATTAAGGGTATTTTCATGGGCATTAAAGAAGCATCCCATTGTGAAGATTTCATTCCTTGAAGCACAGTATATAGCAATAACATGTCAAATAGTTTGGACGTGTTGAGTATTATCAGATCTTTTACATGGTCAAATATTTTGTGTTAATAAGTATGCAATAAATTTGTCAAAAAATCATGTATTTCACAAGGGAAGCAAACACATCTATACTTGATCTATCATTTCATCAAGGAATTAATGAACAATGAAGAAATCAACTTGCAATTTTGTAAATCAGAAGATTAGTTAGAAGATATATTTACAAAGGCATTTGCAAAAGAGACCTTTGAATTTCAAAGACAGAATCTGATGATCAATGACTATGTTGATACTATAAATTTTACATTAAAAACAAAAATAAAATTAGTTTTACATTAAAGACAAAAAGTAAAATTAGTTTTACATTAAAGACAAAAATAAAATTAGTTTTACATTAAAAACAATTTGCCATATTAAAAAAAAATCCAATTTTATGAAAGAAAAATGAAGAAATAGAATGTCGTTGATTTCTTAATCAAATTCTAATCAAATTCTAAAAGACTCGAGAAAACATGCATGCTTAATGTTTAAGCAAAATGTGTAAACATTAATCTTGATGAAGATGATTTGGTTGTCGAGTGTATCAATTATTTTTGCACTAATGCAACAACTTACAGATTAAATGCAAGCAAAATGATATCATTGTTGCTTGACATTAACAAACTCTACTTGCTATTGCTTTGAGACCAAATGATAGGGGTCTAGCTTTGAAGAGAAATATATAAAAGGTTGCTGTCACTTTTATTTCGATATTAAATTATTTGACCAGTAAGCTGAACGCTTGGTTTTTTTACAGAAAGCATAACATAACTTCTCGTTAATGCTCATTAAAAAAAAACCAAAGAAAAGATATAGTAATGCAAAGCTATAGTTTACTGAATGTTACTAAGAAGAGAAACGATAATCATTACTATTAATCTAAATAAACGTTGGAAAAGATCTAACTATACTCAGAGGAGAAACTATAATCGTTATTATTAATCTAAATAAACGTTAGAAAATATGTAACTACCATAGAGACAAATACCATTTAAACTTTATAAATACATAAATAAATTAACTTAAAAAACAAGAGAACTTTAAAAACAACATGTTAAGCCTCCGATAAAGGACTTTAAGCACCAGTTGAACTGGCCTCATTCCGAGCAGCACCATTTGAACAGGAGTGCACCGATCGGACCACTTGGCTCGCGTGAACTTTCACATCACGGACGCGAGCCAGGTCGTCCAATCGGTGCAAATGGTCGGGTAAAAAGTTTACTCCTTTAATTTTGAACAGGTATAATTGAACCAGCATAATTACCAGCAGCAACAAGACCAGCAGCAACAAGATCATTTCCAGCAGTTTGACCATAAGTATTTCCATCATTATCCAAAGCAGTTCGATATGTAGTTGAATCAGCGTAATTCCTGGCAGCAAATTCACCTATTATCTAATTTCTAACAGCACAAGTATTTGCGAAAGTAGTTACCGTAGTTTAACGAGCAGCAATCCCGACAGTAGAATAACCAGTAGTTCTAGCATCATTATTCCAAAGAGTGTTAAGCATTCTAGGCAGAAGGATTATGCACAGTACTATATAGTTTGCAAAACGATGAGATACAAAGAACTCATGCGAAAGGGCTTCTACATAGAATAGTAAAGGAGAATTATAATCTTACCTTATGCATTTTGGGGACTATAAGGCTTATGGAGAATGTCACTTAGCCACCAATGTACAAACACTTAATATTTAACTTTGAATCAGACATGTGCATGCTTACTCAATGAGAACTGGCAACTTTATATTGAAATCTAATGCCAATAGTGCATAGAGGCTCGATCTCCAAAGGCATGGACTTTTGCCTTTAGCAGCCCCTTTTGTTAATGTATTGATTGGTCGACTGTGCTTCTTGAGAGATCACAAAAATTATGTTTGCTTCTAAATTTGGAAAAATGTCTTCTTTGTTGAGATTTTACTGAAGTTTATATCTGCAATAGTTCATCCCATTCTCTACTGCTTGCATGTGTAGCAAATGCAGTAATTTGTACTGGCAGAATAGGGTAGGTGTTATTTGTCTCTTTTGTAAATAATGAAAGATGCAATTGGGGGCTCAACATTTTCAAAAAAAGATTCGAAGATATTTTTGTGCCACATAGATACCTGGCAAAGGAGACTTCACGAATGTGATTGAAAAGAGACTCTCTCATTGTGAGATTCAAGTTGGTCATTCTTTGCAAAACAATGAAAATGCTTAACGTAGGAAGGATGTGAATCAAGTACACTATATGTGTAACGACTCGGCAGAGTTGAGCAAATATAAGCCCATTATGGATTTTGTTGCATCCATTTTGGTACACTGAAGACATCAAGTATCAATTTTACATTATACTATTCCAAATTACTTGTCATTATATCTTCTTGTCTTGCATGAGCTTGCTACACATTTCTGCATACATACACAAATGTAAAAGACCTAAGATTCTCATATTTCGAAGAAGAACAGATATGAGGCATTTATTTCACCGTTGGAAATGGTTCAGTGGGTGATCATCCAGAACAGGATTTACAAAAACATACTTGTCAGCTTCTCAAAGTTTGTTATGCACCCAAGCAAGAATCGGGGTTCAAGATTTAGAATAGTCAAAGATGGAGTTGAAAGAGTGGATCTGAGGATTTGTTGGCTGATTTTTTTTCTCTAAATCAGAGAAATATGATATGAAATCAAAAATTTCCTATTTTCATTTCTTATATAGGACTCGATTGTGGATCTCATACCTATTTCGAACTAGAATCATTGTATCTATAAAAGGATTAAAAAAACCAGAGTTTGAGGGGGTTCATTGGAGAGACTAAGTGGGTTGGGTTCTCACTTTTAGAAGCAGACTTTTATACTCTTTTCTTAAACTCTAGTTTTTGTACAGTATATCATTCTATGAATATTCCAATTAATATCGTGTTCAGATTGTGTTATTCCATTTATTCTCATGTTCTTCTTATGACTATGGTATGTTATGATGTGATGACTATGGTATGTTATGTTGTAAATTTTGAGTTACAGAATTCTGAGGTTGCAAAGGATTTGCAGTGACAGACCCGTAGTTTAAAATGATCGTATTTAGATATTCTTATTTACATAAAGCAGGATTCTTTGTGTAAATGTTCTTTCAAGTAGATCATTTTCTTCAGGGTGAATGTATCATTAGAACAGGATGGACGAGTGAAATTTTTTGTTGTAGTTTCATTATTATTTTTCTCCTCTCATTAAATGTGTTTGATTAACATGATGTTTCGAGGCCTTATCTTTATGGATACAACATATGAACTACCCAATCCACCAATCAATCAACTAAAAACAAATCTAAAAATCATTAACTTTTTTTTGGAAAAATAGCATTGAACTAGTATTGGTTGTTTTCTATATGTCTACTAGTTTTAAGAATTTGATTCCATAATTTAGGCACTCAAAAGTTGCACCCACAAAAACATATACCTTATAATTTGTCCCCAAAATAAAAAGTGTTTGTTAAAAAAGTTCAAACTTTAGATAGTTAAGAACATTTTCAATAATAAAAATTTATATATTCAAAAGCATCATTCAATTTCCTACATTTCATCTTTTTTGGTCGCAAGATTCATTGTGTATGTGTTTCAAAATATCCATGTAAGTTTAGGGATGCCTATTTCTTCATTTTTCTATTATGTCTAAAGAACCTCTCATCATCTTGCACACACACTCATCTTATCTCATCTCCTTTCTTTCTTCCCTTACCCCTACTCATCTTATCTCATCTCCTTTCTTTCTTCCCTTACCCCTAATGTGAGGTACTTACATTGTCATGGTGTCAAATCTCATACGCATTGATCCTTTTTCATCAAACAATACCTTGATCCATAGTGTTATTTATTCCAACAACCTCCTTCTCAATCAAACCTCAAAATCTCTTTCAATTTAAAAGAAGTTTTTTATTTAATGTTCAATTATATAAGATATCCTTCTTTAATTTAATCAAACAAAATGTCAATCACTTGAGTTTACTTGTAATCTAGGGTTTTCAATCTAACAATAATTATTCGAATCCAAACCACTAGCTCTCAAGAGCATCATAAGGTATTAATTTCTCCATATCTCTCTATACATTCATATAACAAAACAATAAATTCAACAAAGAAAATATCATGTTTATCAAAATATGCATGTCCTCTAGGATCTATGTGCAATAGGCCGATCTAGGTTTCTCTCTACATAAATTCAATTTCCCTCTCACTCATACAAACTTCTATCTCTCACTATGTGAATATCCATGAAAAAATTGTGTTTTCTTCTGTAATAACTTTGTTTAAATATCTAAGCAATAGAATCCATTGTTAGAAATAAAAATTCAAACTCTAGACTCTAAATTCAAGCCAACTAAATTCCATTAGCATCGACATTTTCTTCACCCTAAAAAAGAGTACGGTCTCATTCAAGACACTAATGAACGTGACATAGACAAATGTAAATAATAAAAAAATAGAATATGCAATGCATTATTCAAACCCTTGGTATGGATGATATTTTATATGGAATAGTAATCGACTACTCAGGTTTGCTTAGCCATCTCTCTAAGATAGAATAATTCATTAATTCATGTGTAACAAAATGAATAGTGTAGTAAAGACATATACCACATAAGGATTGTTTTGGAAATACAATGAACATATCAATTATTCAATTACATAAAAACCAAAACCAATTTGGTGAATCTTGACATTGCATATTATATTTTCTTATTATTTGCATTTATCTCTATAAAGTTTATTAATGTTTCCATTGAGAACGTACACTTTTCAAGGTATTGAAAATTTTTATTGTTGACCTACTTTAAAGCTTAAGATTTAAATTTATTACCAACATTAGTTAGTATAGATAATTTTATGGGCTATATTAAGGAGTTTATAAAAATTTAGTGGGCTATTTTCTTATATAGAAAGGATTTGTTCAACTAACCACCCAATATTTATTAGAAAAAAAAATCCAAAATGAATAGCCTCTCATATATCAATAAGGAAAATGAAAAAAACTATTTTCACCCTAGCAAAATATCCCTCCAGTTTATCTTTCGCCCCCAATTTCTAGAGAAAAAATAGTGAAATCACTCCTTCACCCCCAATTTTTCAGTAATAGAGGCTCCCAAAGATTATTTCTCCTTCCATTTTCCTTGTAATTGAGGCATATGGTTGCATTTGCCTATGTTTTTAGTCAATTTCATGTGATACCTTCTTTGATCCCTTGATTTCCAGTATTGGAAAAAAAATCAAGGGCTATTTTATTTTATATAAAGGCTACAACGATTCATGCTTCACTCGCTTCGAAATATGCTTGCAGGGGGAAGGTTTTGGTTGATGTGATTCCACTTTTCATTCTTAGTTTTCTCGATATTTTAATCTTCATATAAAATATCCATTGTTGAAATCTTAGGTCTTGAAGGGGCATGCAACACATGCAATTTATCAGAGAATACAAACTCGCATCACACTTTTTATCCAATAATTAATGTGGTATGATTTTTATCATGTTTTTTTATGCCTTTTATCCATAGTTACAATACATTATTATATTGTAAATTTACATTTTATCATGCTTTTGATCATGGATTCTTTTTTAGGCCTGTGAATTCTAGGGTACTCTTGATTCTTAGGGCTCAGTACGTGTTATTGGGGTTTTATTATATCCTAGGAGTATTGGTTTTGTGAAAATGTTATAGAGATTAAAAGATGTGATTTATTTTATTCCTTTTCATGTTTAAACTATTGAGTGACATTTTATATGTTGTTAGTGTGTGCTACTATTGATGGAGAGACACCACATGGTTTTTGTATATTCAAACCAAATTTTACCAAGTTGTTTAAAATGTGCTTTTATTAGGATCTCTCTCTGCAACTATTATTGGATCTAAGGCATTAATGAGACTGTATATGGTTCATATTTTATGTTTATTATTGTTGATGTTTGGGATGTTTGTATTATAAATGAATGTACACTATTTTTAATGGTGGGGCTACAATGGAATGGTCATTATTTTGGTTATCTTCTTATAGAGTTGTCCAAAGCATACTGGTAGATTATTTTATTTGTATTCAGAAGTTCGTGACTGGTATATATTTTTATTCATATCGCCAAGTTCATTGATTTTATTGGTGACCTAAATTTGTTGGGTTCGTTACTTTTTTTTGTACTAGGGGAATTGGTAACTCGAAGGTTCTGGTACTCACGTGACACGAGGTCCATTCTCGTGTGCTGCCACTATAACCCCAAGTGCGTCCACACAGCCCACAAGCATGGGGCATGGGTAAGTCGGGGTGAGATTTGATCTTGAGACCTCCTTTACAACATTCCTTCATTTACACGACACTTGCCAATCAGTCTACACCCCTGCAGGTTGTTGGGTTTATATATTTTGTTTTTTGTAAGGGTCATTCATAAGTAAAATGTTTTTTAGTGATTTATTTTTATGTGTAATTTCTATCATCATCTAGAAATGGATATAGTTATGGATGATAAATATATGATTTAGTTGGAACATGATACTTTATGTCCATTAAGATTGTATATAATATCTACAGGGCATGTTTGACCTGAAATGTAGACATTATGTTATTTGGTATATAGTCATTTGTATTAAATGAGGGTGCTATAACAATTTTACCACATTTTGCATGCTTTCAAAAATTTCAAGGACACAGATACAAACACCTCTTTAGTTTATCTAGGACAAATAGTCTTTAACGGAGTAGTTCTAATAATATGCACGATGATGCATTAATGTGCTTTCTATTCTTGTTAGTGTATGTCCTTATTTCTAATAACCATTACAACTTTATAATTAACTCTAAAATTTTAAATCAAATGACATCAATCATATTTTGATTGTCAACAAAAGAAAGGAAAAAGTTGCATTTGTATCTATAAATAGAGAAGTTATTTTTTTCTTAAAGGGTAGCTTAAAACTGAGAGATTTCGAAAATAAGCTAATTGGGAAAGGTTGTGGGTCTCAATAATACTCCACGTTGTAATAAGTTCATTTGTACCATAATCACTCCACAATGTATAGTGTCCAATTCTATCAGTTTGTCAGTATTGTTCTACTGGACAATTAAGGGACAATATAAAAAGTGGATTCTCCACTTTCCCTGAATCTAGTTAGTGTAGTGTTTCACCAACACCTGTAGTGGTGAGTGACCCAATACTTCTTGTGAAATGTACAAATAAATCACTCCTCTATGCATTCATGCATTTGTTCATTTGTGGGTCTAGGAGTTGAGAGAGTCAAGCTCTAGTATATGGTCTTTTATTGCACTACCCTAGTAATTTGCATGATCCAAAGCTAAGTCTTCCTAGCAAAATATTCACCAAGACATTACAAGGCTTTATAATTTAATGAAAGATTCACCAAATTTTTGCAATATTTTATAATTCAGTGAAATACTCACTAGGATTTTACAATATCTTATGATTTAGTGAAAGACTCGCCAATATTTTACAAGTTTATATAATAGAATGAAAGATTAGCCAAAAAATTGTATATATATATTATATTATTGATAAAATAACCTTCAATTTTTCCTACATATTAAAGAGATTCACCCATTTATTATACATACAAAATTCAAAGGTGTTCTTAAAATTATCTCTACTGGTTAGGCATTTGATCTTTGAATCTAAACCTACACTCCCAATGAAGTGCACACATGCCATCATATAAAAATTCAACAACATCATATTGAATTACAACCTAAGGGATGCATTATATAAAAATTTGACACCATTATATTGAATTACAGCATAAGGAATATGGTTATTCATTAGAGACATAAAAGCATAATGCGTGATAAATCATAATAATCAATTAACATCCTCTACCAATCTATTTATAACTATAAGTTCATGACTTTCACATCACAAAACAATCTTAAATGTACAATCATAATCTCTCTCTCTCTCTCTCTCTCTCTCTCTCTCTCTCTCTCTCTCTCTCTCTATATATATATATATATATATATATATGGATAATCAAGTTTGGTGAATCCCGTGGTTGCGATGGTTGACACAAACCAAAAGCCAAAAATAGAAAGGTTGTATTTTATTTCATTATTAAAATTAATCCTTTTTTTGTCAATTGAGTGTAGATCAGGTGGTTGGGAAGAATGTTGTTGTCCTCCCCATCGAGGTTCAAATCTCTCTTTGTGCACTTACCCCTTGGGAATCGACTTTCACTATGTAATGATTTTAATTATGGTCATATCTTGATTCTTTGGAATAGCAGATGGAATTTCGGAGAGATGTCGTAACATAACGTTATCAGAATTAAAAAATATGTTTATTAAAATTGATCCTCCTCTACCTTCAAATTCAATTGTGAAAAGTATGTTTATTATTCCCTTTCGAGAGTTCGTTTATGCTTGTAACTTACAATAAGAAAGAGCATTTTTTATTCAACCCTAGTACTTTAATCACTATAGCATAATGTTATGATTAGCTAATTCATTTTTAATATAGAGAGGAATGATCTCTTGTTTTACAAATTTATCAATACTATTAATAAGAAAATATCACTCCCATATGCGGGTGACAGAACCGGCGACAGTCGACATGCCACACCTCAGGCTTTGCACCTGCCGCATGGCAAGAAAAATGAGACCAGACCGTCCATCAACCTCAACACCATGATCCCCCAAAACCTNCCCCCCATATGCGGGTGACAGACCCGGCGACAGTCGACATGCCACACCTCAGGCTTTGCACCTGCCGCATGGCAAGAAAAATGAGACCAGACCGTCCATCAACCTCAACACCATGATCCCCCAAAACCTTCGACGTCCATTGTGCGTGGGAGACGCTCTGCTTGTCACTTCAGCACCTGCAGCGTGGGTTGGCGATGGTCTGTTTTCCTCCTAGCTTTCATGGCACTGCAAAGAAATTCAATGTGCACATGTACCATGGTAGGTCGACAGAAGGATTTGAGAGCCATGGCAAATTATTTCGGCATTTTGGTTAGGTTCCACTCCGCTCTAAGAATTTCTAGGCTCTCAGCGCATCTGGAAGCTCTCTATTTGTTTGAAATTTCGGCCCTTATTTGGTTAGTCTATATCTGCAATCCTCAGCCCATTAATTGTAGGAAGGAGAAGTGCAATCTGGTATTCATGTCACGTCAAAGAGGAACACCGAGACGGGCAAGCTCGGGCAGAGGAAAAGCCCAGCGTGGTTGTAGCTTTCAAGTCTTGGCCAACTATGAACCCCACATCTCTTCTCGGGTCCGCATCCTTGTGGAAGCCTGGGAGGGGAGAGTCCTAAACCAGAAGTTAGCAATAGGACAAGATGGAAGCCAGATAAACCATTACTGGGTCATGAAAAACATGTTGTGCATTTTAGTTGAGGACATGCTCAGCAACTGGTCCGATGCCCGTGACTCCGTCCTTTCCATAAAAACTAGAATCACCGATATTGACGCTCAGCTCATGGCTATGGATAAATTGTTTTCCTGGAAGGGAAACGCAGGCATCTCAGGGCATGCTGGTCCGAGCTCTGGTTGTGATCAAGGAGGAGGTAGAAGTGGAAGCACAATGGGAGGAATGGTTCTTGTTAGTTGTGGGGGAGATGGTAGTGGGAGTGTGACAGGTTGCAAGACTGTGGCTCCACCAGCTTCGCCTTTCCCCATACCTTTAATAGTGGAGCCTCTCTTCAAGTGCCTGAAGGAAATGACCGGCCAAAATCCTGAACAACAGCATCAACTGACTTAACCGGCTTTTGAAGCAGCTACCAACTTGTCCAGTCGGTCATAGGAAGAACGATGGGCTTACCCCATCATTGAAGAAATCCCACCGGCCTGATGGTCATGCCTCCCAGCAGCTGAATTGACCCTTCGTCCCAAGTTTTTTTGTTGTGCAAAAAAGTGTCAAGCTTATCTATGGCTGTTTTAAAATTTGAACTCTGTATCTATGTCCATGATCTATGTCGGTGTCTGCAAACTATGTCCAAGTTTATGTCTATGTCTCTGTCTGCTTTAATTTTGAATCATGTAACTATGTCTCAGTTTGGGCCCTCGGTCAGTTCTTTCAGTCATGAACATTCTCGTTGCTAGTTTTCATAGACGACCCTTAGTTCTTGAGAGACTTGGGGGGTGGCTTCACCTCGTGAGACCTCCTTGGGCCAGGTTGATTTTTGTATTTTGTGCCTCTGTATTTTAATAGATCTGTGCAGCTTACAAAAACATAAATATCACTTTAATTAAAATTGTCTTATAAGATAAATTAATGAGATTGTTAAGAAAAATCATCCTTTACAAAATTATTTTTATATAATTAAAATTTTGATATTTAATTGTTTTAAAAAGATATCAATTAAAATTTTGATATTTAATTGTTTTAAGAAGATATCAATTTATTTCAACTATAACCTTTTTAAAAAATATTTATCATTTTGTTTTAGTCATTAAAATTTATTAGTTGTTTTATAATTTTATTTGACATAATATTAGGGTGAATCTATCTTAATTTAAAGATTTATCGTAAAGCTAGCGAGATCAAACTCTTGAAGGTGTAAACATTTTTAGAGTTGAAACCTTGAAGAGAGGTTTGCACCTTAAAGGATTTGATCCCTACATGGTAGACCAGATCTAAGTTAAGATGGATCTATGTTGATATATGTTAAATTAATCTCAATACGCTTCATGTTTCTTAGATATTTAAAGAGTAATGTTTTATAATTAAGATATAGTTTGTGTATTACATCCATTTGTAAAATTATAAAAAATTACATTAAATCCGTCTTAAATTAAGTTATTATGAATAGATGATGATGATTATGTATATATTTTAGATGAATTTGATCTATTATAATTTATAATCTATATGTTGATAAAACAAAATAAAATTAAAAAATAAAAAAATACAAAATAAATTATTAAATTTATTTAATTTTAAATAAAATAATTAATTAAATTAAAAATAATATGTATATTTAAGTGGATAAGTTTTTAGATATTATTTGAAATTTTGGATATACAAAATAAATAGTTAACTATTTTTATTAGATTTACTAACCACTTGTAACTATATTATCTACCAATGCATCATATAATTCTTCCTATATTTTAAATACCACCTCCATTTATCATTCCTTTAAAAATCTCCCTAGACCAAATTCGAAATTATAACATAATGTTTAAATTTTCTTAATCTCCATCATTATCTAATTCATAGATCTATACTGAATTATTTTAGGTACCAAGATATGTCACATGCTTAATGAACCAATTTTCATAAATTCCATTTAATAAAATTTATAAACAGGTTTTTTATCATTTAATTATAAAGGGGATGCAAGACATAATCACTAATAATAAAAAGTTAAGATTGAAAAACAAGTATAAGTAATTTATTCAATTTATATATTGATTTAAAAGAAAAAAAGTAAATTAATTTTGTAATTAGTAACTATATTATCTACCAATACATCATATAATTCTTCCTATATTTTAAATACCACCTCCATTTATCATTCCTTTAAAAATCTCCCTAAACCAAATTCGAAAGTAAAACATAATGTTTAAATTTTCTTAATCTCCATCATTCTCTAATTCATAGATCTATACTGAATTATTTTAGGTACCAAGATATGCCACATGCTTAATGAACCAATTTTCATAAAATCCATTTAATAAAATTTATAAACACGTTTTTTATCATTTAATTATAAATTATAAAGGGGATGCAAGACATAATTACTAATAATAAAAAGTTATGATTGAAAAACAAGTATAAGTAATTTATTCAATTTATATATTGATTTAAAAGAAGTTAATTTTGTAATAAAAAAAAGAGTAAGTTACTTTTGTAATAAAAATAAAAATAAAAAAGTAAATTTATTTTATAATAAAAATAAAAAAATTAATTAATTTTGTAAATAAAATTTGAAAACCAAAATTTTAAAGATAAATTGAATCCACATAATCCAACTTTTTGAAATTAATAAAATTTTGTTTTACCTTTTTTCTTTATTAAAATACAACTCATATGCACAAAAACACTCATTTTCTAAATTTCAGAAAATTTAAAATTATATGTGAGAAACATTTATTTTCATTCATCAAAACGTTAAATTTCCATGGATTATAATAATAAATTTGTTAAAATGATTCCATTGAATTTGTGGATATCGAAGGCATTTAGTTAAGCACCACTATCCAGATTCCTCATTCCTTTGTGTTGGGGTTTTGTTAGCAAAATCCAAGTCGACAAACTTGAGTTACTGTTCAGTAATAAAAATTTCACGTCGACCTCTTTTTCTTTTTATTTGTCCGGTGAAACTTGTCTGACTCCAACTATACAAGTATACCAATATGGTCAAACCCGACTCTTTTACCTTGACAAGTTCTTACTTGTCGGTTTACCGACACGTTTTACTTCGACAACTTCTCGGTTTTACCGACAAGTTTTACTTCCACAAGTTGACTTCAACAACTTGTTGATTTTACAAAATCAACAACTTATCCATTTACTTGGACTCACTTGCTCGACTAGATTGGCTTTAGTCGAAATTTACAAATGATATTTCTTAGTGTAAAAGACTTAAGAAATTACAAATGTTTTTCACCCACCAGTAATATGAAGTAAAAACTGACACAATTCTACAGAATTACAAAATCATATACCCAAACATTGAGGAGACTTGTGTCGACCACTCTGCCTTAAAACCTAGAACTTTCACTTGATGAGAAATTTATGGATTCTTTGATCTTTCACTCAAACCGTAATTGTAAACAACATTTACTCAATTAACTCTCGAGAAAATGTGCGGCAAAATAAACATGCATTAAACCATAAACTATTTGATTTATATAACTTGTCAGGACATAACAAAGAACTATATTGTCGTAAATGCAAACTTGAAATTTACAGAGATGTTTAACCTTTTACAGAGCTTCGTCTCTCGACATCTTCAAACACACAGAAGCTTGAAGTTTGACACAATTCTTTCTTCACTCTATGCTATCCTCTGAGGTCTCTCTCGCTCTTTCTACTTGTCTATTGTGTCTAACTTAATTTACAATCTTTTTTTCTATTTATAGGCAAACTAGAAATTGCTTCTTCCTGAATCTACTGACTTACCATTAAAGACTGTAATAACTGGCTACCTAACAACTTAGCTTCATATATTAATTCGATTGGTTTACATTGTCGAATCGTGGATTCTTCACTCTTGTCAAACTGACTGATACGGACTCTGACAGAGTCAACTGAGCTCCGATACAGATCTGCAAGTAATTAATATTTCCAACACTCCCCCTTGATTATGAGTAGATGGGGATTTTTAAAACAAAATTTACAAAATGTTTCAGAGCTTAGACTTGCTCTTTGCATGAGAGAGTTCACTATGCAAAACTTTTCATTCTAAGACAACTACATAGATACTGAAATGTATCCCTTGCCAATGGTTTTGTAAATATGTCTGCAAGTTGGTTTTTAGACCTGCAAAATTTTAAACAAATTTCTTTGTTGTTCACCAACCCTCTTATGAAATGAAACCTTATGTCGATGTGCTTGGTTTTTTTGTGAAACACATGATTCTTTGATAATGCTATGCTGAATTGTTGTCTCAAAAGATGGTTTCTGGTTCTTGTTGGTTTTGTGACAAGTCTTTCAACATTCTCCACATCCAGACAACTTGACATGCAGCGCTTGTAGCTGCAACATACTCTGCTTCTACTGAAGATAGAGTTACTATGGATTGTTTCTTTAAATCCCATGGAACAACACCTGTACCAAAATGAAATGTGTACCCAGTGTGGAAATTGAACCCAGTGATAGATTAATTTTACCCACAACAATTAACAATTGATCATGCAAAATCACTCACAAAAGAGACTGAAATTGGAGCTGAACACTAAACTGTATTAACTCAATGTACAATAGCCAACCCCGTAACATAATAGGTTGCTGTATAAATAAAATACATCAGGGATTCGAATGCATGAGGAGCAATTCGAATCTAGCATAAAGCAGGCTTACTAAAATTAAGCAAATCCCCCATAGGTGTAAAAAGTTGATCCCAAATCTGTCATGGAGCTCACGAATTAGCAAAATGGCTTAGGAAAGCTAAAGAGTGGTGGAATGACAACTCATACATGCTTTTTCAAGGAGAAAAGAGTGGAGGATGAAGAGGACAAAAAACTAGTTCACCTCACCTAGTCAAACTTTCCCTATTGCCTTAAAACACTGAAAAAGCAGGCAATAAAGCAGAAAAATTAGAAGGGCGCCTAGGAGACCAGGAATAAAGCAGAATTGATTCCTTGAGGTTTCCCAGGCGCTACATGGGTCAAATTAGGGAAGTTGGACCACTATGGATAGGTAATTGACAACTTGCATAAGGTGGGACACGTGAACTAGGCAAATAAGACAAAAATAATTAAATTAATGTCTAAGGTAGTAAACTATGGATTGATTATTCTAACACCCAGATGTGCTCTTCCTGTCATCTATGTTTCCCCCACTGTCACTATCATTGTATCCAATGAGTTAAACATTTTTTGAGGTTGAATACATAATGTCAAGGTCTACTGTGCCACTTACATACCTCAGAATTATTTTACCTGCTTTCCAACGAGAGTATTTTGGTGACTCCATGAATATTGAGATCAAACTTACTCCATGCATGATGTCAGGTCTTGTCGTTGTTAAATACATAATGCTATCAACCATCCTTTTAAACAGCGTAGGATCTACAATTGATCCATCATCATCCTTGCTCAATTTTAAACCTGTTATTTCTGGTGTTGGGGCTTGCTTACAATTAGACATATTAAATGTTTTCAAAACTTCACTTGCATATTTAGACTGTGATATAAATATACCACTTTTAGACTGCTGAACTTCAATGCCCAAAAAAAACTTCATGAGCCCCAAATCAGTCATTTCAAATTCACTTTCCATGACTGCTTTAAATTCTTCTATTCCAAAGTCACCAGTAAATATTAAATCATCTATATACAAGTAGACAATTAGCATCTTACCTTTCTCATTCACTTTGGTGTACAAAGTCGGTTCACTTTCACTTCTGTGAAATCCATTTTCA
Source organism: Pseudotsuga menziesii (assembly GCA_001517045.1). NCBI lineage: Eukaryota > Viridiplantae > Streptophyta > Pinopsida > Pinales > Pinaceae > Pseudotsuga > Pseudotsuga menziesii. The sequence continues at coordinate 165,319 of LPNX010302643.1, forward strand.
GTGAGATAGGAATCAATCCGACTGTACCAAGCTCTAGGAGCTTGCTTCAAACCATAGAGTGTCTTTTTCAGTGTGTACACTTTATGCTCTTGACCTGGAACTTCATATCCTTGTGGTTGTTCCACATATACTTCCTCTTCTAGATAGCCATTCAAAAAATTTGACTTAACATCCATTTGATAAACATGCCATTTTTTTGTGCAGCAATGACCAATATTGTTCTAACTGTATCCATGCGTGCAACAGGTGCAAAAGTTTCATTGAAGTCTATGTCGGGTTCCTATGTGAACCCTCTTGCTACCATTCTTGCTTTGTGCTTCTACACATTCCCATCAGCATCTTACTTGGTCTTGTAAATCTATTTGACACTGATTACATCCTTATATTTTGGTACATCTACCCGCTCCCATGTTTGATTCTTCTCAATGCATTCTATTTCTTCATCCATGGCTTGTGCCCATACTTCTTCTTCGACAGCTTCTTCAAATGTTAGTGGATCATATATAGGAGAAAATAATGCAAAGAGAGAGAATGAATTTGGTGTACTAGCTTCATATATTTCACGCAAACTTCTTCTCTTCACCGGTTCTATCGATGTTGACCTTGACAAAATACTTGATTGAGTCTGTTGTCCTCTTGGTGTGCGTGTCGGCATAGCTTGAGCTACCACTTGTGTTGATGGTACTTGTGTTGAACCATGTTGCAGTGTCATGGGAGTCGACGGTGTTATGACCGATTGAATTACATGTGGTGTTTGAACCACTTCTTCCATCATGTCATCATGGTCGACATTCGACATAATCTTGACATTTGTGTTGACAATTCCATCCCATGATTCATCCTCGACAAATTGAACATCTCTACTGATTATCACTTTCCTTGCGACAGGATCATACAACTTGTATGTTTTTGTGTCTTCAGAATAGCTGAAAAAAATACATTTGTGTGCCTCGTTGTCCAGCTTCTTGCTAAGCTCATCTGGAACATTAGCATATGCAACACAACTAAAAACTTTTAAATGAGAAACACTATGATTCATACCTGTCCATGCTTCTTGAGGAACTTTGTTCTTCACACTCTTTGTCAGACATCGGTTCATAATGTATACAGCAATTGCGACTAATTCACCCCAATATTCATTTGACAAATGCTTGGCTACCAACATGTTGCGTGCCATCTTCATAATGGTTTTGTTCTTCCTTTCTGTAACACCATTCTGTTGAGGTGTATACCGTGTAGTGAATTGCTTTTGTATCCCATGGGTCTTGCAAAATTTTAGAAATTCATTCAAAACGTATTCACCTCCTCTGTCGGTCCTTAAGATCTTGATGTGGTGTCCACTTTGGTTCTCCACAAGTGCCTTGAACTGCTAAAAATAACCAAATGCATCAGATTTATGTTTCAGAAAATATACCATTGTTTTTCTTGAGTATTCATCAATAAAAGTTAGCAAATAATTGCAGCCACTAATGGATGATGTCTGCATTGGACCACAAATATCAGAGTGCACAATTTCAAATGGTGTGCGTGCTCTATATGACTTTTCAACTAGAAAAGTCTCTCTATGTTGCTTGCCAAAAATGTAGCCTTCGCAAACCCTTTCTGGTCTGTCAATCAATGGAAATCCTTTCACCATATTCTTTGTGTGCAGTAGCTTCAGGCCACCAAAATTCAGATGTCCAAATATGAAATGCCACAACCAGGATTCATCCTAAACTTTTGTTTGAAATGCAGCCTGAAAATCAACGTTGTCATTTTATTTCTTGTTGAAGTGCTCGACTGCTACTTTACTTTCTGCCTTGAATGCAGCTCTTATATTTGTCTTCCCTTTCATGTCGGGAACTATCCTCAATGGAAACAAGCAGTTGCTTGTCATTGGCACTTTTGCTATTAGTTGGTTGCTTGGACGCTTGTCTTTAATCACATGGTGATCATATTTTATGTAGACTCTGTAGCCTTTTTGTATCAACTATCCAATGCTCAACAAATTATGTTGCATACCTTTGACATGATAGACATCAAGGATATACTTACTCTCCTCTGATCTGGTTAGAATAGAAATAGTACATTTTCCCAAAATAGTAACTTGGACATTATTTCCAAGTGTAACATCTGTTTGAACTGAATTATCTAGTCTGGAAAACAAATTTAAATTACCAGTCATATGATTGCTACATCCTAAATCTAAGTACCATATGTCATGTGGACTTTCTTGGACATCATTGCAATTAGACATATAAATCTTTTCAAAACTTCACTTGCATATTTAGACTCTAATATAAATATACCACTTTCAAACTGTTGAACTTCAATGCCCAAAAAAACCTTCATGAGCCCCAGATCAGTCATTTAAAATTCACTTTCCATGACTGCTTTAAATTCTTCCATTCCAAAGTCACCAGTAAATATTAAATCATCTATATACAAGCAGACAATTAACATCTTACCTTAGTCATTCACTTTGGTGTACAAAAAATATTAAAAGTTTTCTTTAAAAAAAATATTAAAAGTTTTCTTAAGAAAAAATATTAAAAGTTTTCTTAAAAAATATTAAAAGTTTTCTTAAGATAATAACTTTTAATTATAATGGGAGTAGGTTTCTTATAAGAACTTCTTTAACATTCTTAAAACACTTTTAATTTTACTAGGTTTAATTTAACATAATAAAATTGTGATTCTCTAAAACTATTTAATTAGTAATGGTTAAAATTTAAATTTAAATTTAAAACTTTTAATATCAAATGTTAAGAACTTATAATTAATATAAAACATTATATTTTAAAGATTATATAAAAATCTATTAAATTAACTTAATTATACATTAGAATAATTTATTAAAAATTTATTTGAATTATACTCAAAAATTGAAACCCTAAAAGACCTCTAATCCAAGTCAACCATCCTTTAGTTTAAAAACCACCCATGCTTACCTAAACCATATAGAAACGGTTCATTGGCCCCTTGATTAGCTTGAGTAAGCACTCCTGATGATGATTTCAAAGAGAGATCGAAACGTCGAGCAGTAAAAGCATTAATGTAGTTTCCTCCTTGAATCTCTAAACTTATCATAGCATATGGCCATATTTTCACAAGTACTAGTTCAGTTACCTGATCAAGAAATATTTTCATTGATTTGCAATCTCCAGAGATGCACAGTGGTCGTAGACAACAACAGAACATGTAGACTCATGAGTCACAACTGGAAGGTGTCAGTGAAACACAACTGCACTTACTAGATTCAGGGAAAGTGGGGACTCCACTTGTTATCTCGTCCCTTAATGGTCCATCAAAAATGTGGGGACCCGAATCTTGAAAAACCGATAAACTAATAGAATTAGACATTATGCTTGATCTTGGCCTCGACTAGCCAATCGTGGTTGTGGAGGCTAATATAATTATGCATTGTAATTATGCCAATTGATTTTTACATTAGATGAATGTTGGTCTCGTTCCAATAGGTATTCTACAATCAATGCATAGGAACCTGGTGCATATACCATTTTTCTCTTCGCTTAGCTATGTAGAGCTCATTTATTTTTTTCAATAACGATAAGTATTTACAAATAAAATATACAATCAACATAAAAGAATCGAAAAAGTGAAGACAATTAATTCATGCAAAAAAAAGGTAATAAAGGCATATTTTATCAAACCCTGAATCAATGGAAATTGACTAAAACCAATATTGATTCAAGCTACAACAAAGGGTTAAATAAAGCATCAAATTAGAACTAGAAGCATTCAAGGGACTAACACAATATTTAGCCAAAATACACACAAACTTCAAAAATCGACAAAATGCTTCAAACAAAAGCAATAAACAAACCATAAAACTTTGTCAATATATTCGTGCTAAACACCAACATGGTTTCATACACTTTAATGAACCCATTCTTGCTTACTGAAAGTGTTGTCAAATTATTTATTTATCCTTTAATGTTAGGACACTATCTATGTGAAGAGATAGCTCCTAGGCCTAGTTTTCTCAAATTCGAGCATCATTTCCTGTCACATACAAAAAAGAGACAATGCAAGAGATAAATACAAAACCATCAATCTTAAAATAAGCAGCAGGAAGGTAATGAGCTCAAATCATCAACACTACAACAAAAAAGTACAATGTAGAATCTATTATTACCTAAAACACAACCTCAAATTCATATACAGTGATCACCACTAATCGGCAAGGGTACATGGAACACCTAGACCAAAATAAGACTCAAGAAGTTTAATAGTATTCAGCTTCAGAACATGGTTCTCTTGCAAGTAAAATTTAGTCATTCAAGTTTGTCCTTGAGTAGTATTTAAGTAATACTCAAGCCTTCCATTGACCTTCTTTTGTTCAAATTTCAATTTAGATATTTTGTGTAGATCCCATTATAAATTACTCTCTCCCTGAGGATCAACTCATCATCTTTCTCATGTAAAGCCATAGTAAAAAACAAAGACCCTCAATTCTGTCTTCAGGCTGTCCAAAAGAATATCTTCACTGCAATTTACGCATCAACTCTTCCATCTATTGTTGTATTGATGTTCAATAAACTAAGACATGCCACAGTGCTATGGTTTATTCACATTACCAAGTTTTTGACTGACTTGACTTTAAAAGGTGCACCAAACAAAATCCTTCAACTCTACCTGCTTTTGAGAAGAATTAACAGATGTCCTTAATTATCACACGGGTTATCCTCAAGAATATTGTTTCATTGATCAAGGAAGTCTTCAAAGAGTCCTTCAATCTACTACCAACAATCAAAACAATTCCATGTCATGCTAGAAAACTTAACGAATAAGTTCATAATGTGTACTTAATTTTTTTTAGTTCTACTATCGATGGTTTAGCTCCCCATGAATTAGGGCTTCCAAACATTCAATGAAGAAACATAAGATGGAATTTGCACATATAATTCTTCAATTCACCGTCTTTGTTGGTTCATTCTTCAATTGTTATTCTCCCCTTGAGGTCCTTGTTTCTTTTCATCTGACATTCTATTATCTTCTCCCGAGCTAGTCCTTAGTCCTCTGAGATGTGATTTCTACTTCAGAATGTCATTGACTTGTAAAACTCTTTCTTCATACATCACTGGTCTTTGCTTCTGTTTGTTGGAAAGATATACTTAGAAATATGACATATATTTAGCTCCTCTGTACAGTTATAGGATTCATTCTCTTTGAAGGTTCCTTCCATTTGGCATGAACTGGTTGTTGATTGTTGGTTGTTGTCCTGCATCCTCCAGCTAAAACTGTTGTCAGGTTGGATGTGGTTTTTCCACCTTTCAAGCAAGGGTTTGGTATTTTCTTTTTTTCACTCATTGTTGCTGAACCTTGAGGTGCTATAGAATATGGTGTTGGTGACTTTTGAAGAGTTCTAGATTTTGGTGGGAATCCCATCACTCCACCTTGATATCCATTCCTCGACGTGAATTCCTTGACAAAAGGACTGCCAACAAAACAACTCACAGCAGGTCTCTTGGCATAATGTTTATTTAATATTGCTTCCGCATCTTCAACCTCCATGTTTGTTGAAATTCTCTTTTCATGCACATTTCTCTAAGAACTGAGCATTGCAAAACCCTGAATAGAACTCACATTTTTGTTGGGAGTGGTGATTTGGGGATACCTGCTAATATCTATGTAACCTTGCTTCTTGGCAGGAGATACCTTGTCGCCCTGGTTACATAGGGGCACTTTGCTGCAATTTCCAACAGTGACATTGGAAGGTACCTTCTGAAATTTCTTGTTCTCCGATATTTCACAAAGCTTCTTGAAATTCTCATGCGCCTTTTCCTAGCTTCCTTTAATCCTTTGGAACTTCTTTAGAATTTGAACCTGGGAGAAAAGTATGATTCTTCTCTAAAAGTGTTAAGCATGGAGACATATTCTCCTTTCCATCAAATATTCTAGAAGAATATCCATCTCATTTTCAATCCTTAGACACATATATTTTCTTTTGGTTCAATTGCTTGCCAATGTTATCTTTCTTTCCTTCAAACTTGTCTTCTTTGAGACAAACTACCTTGCTAGGAGTGCTTCTTAACTGAGGCCCAGATGACCCAAATTTCTTATGAATCTGAGGGCTTGTCCCACTATCAATGCTCTTTGTCGTCATTTTTTCATTATTTTCCTTAAATCTTGGTTCGCATTTCGAACTATATTGAAGAAATTTAGCAGAGACAACCCTTCCTTTTTTTCTCTTCTCAAAACTCCCTTCTCAAGGACCATTCCGTGTCTCTATATTATTTGCAATTCTCATTGGTGTGTTTTTCTCACTAGATTTGTGTTGAATACCAACTACTTGGGATGGTGTCACAAGTGTTTTGCAATTTCAATTCTTCTAGATTTTGTGTAAGACGTGAGATTTCCTTCTCTAGACCTCCAATTCCCAAATCAATGCAATAATTTTTCACAAGGGTTTCATCTTTAACTCAAATTTCTTTGTGTTCAATTGCACAATCATTGTTTGTGGCATCTACAACATTTTGGGAAGCAGAGTCTCCCATGCAAAACATAACTTTATTTTAATATGGAAGGTCTTTGCCTTCAGTACACACAACAAGGACCTCTGTCTTTGGCGTGGATGTTGGACCCTGCACTGCAAGGGGAGTGTAACAAGTGCTAGTTGTGGACTCAACACTGAATTCTCATTCTCCTAAGAGGAATTGATATCCTTTCCCTTTCCTTGGCCTTTACTGGCAAGATTAGTTACAGTAGGATTGGAAACCTTATTAGCTCCACTCTCTACATCACCTTCTTTGCCTTATTTTATAGAGTTGACATCTTCTATTGAATATTTTATGCAGTAAAGCATTGCTCCACACAACTCCGGGATTTTTCATTTTCAACGGTGAGGGGCACTAGATCTTGATTTTCAATGTGTCGGGTTTTCTCTCCAGAAATGTAAATGTCATTGGTGCTACTATCTCTATCATCTTTGGAACAACTTCTCCTTGAGATCTGAAACTTGGCTAAGATCTTCTCCGAAAATATCTCTCTTTGTACATTAAGATCGTCGTATACTACTATTGTTTATGATCCCTTTGAGGTCTAAAAATTAAATTTTATGATTGTCATCAAGTTGTCCTTAATCTGCCTTTATAACCTGTGTACAAATAGTCCTATGATTGTCATATAACATCCCAAACAATGCTGCTAAAGAAATTAACAAGACTTCAAATGTCATGGACTAGGTATTTTCAAGTCTAATCATTTTTGCACTTTGTTATTATCAAAGACAAACATTTATCATGCTTGTTGATGTTAGACTTCTATACAAAGTCGGTTATGGTTCAAAATAAGATGGGTAACCTTCCCAAGTTTTCTTCATCATTTGAATCTACTTAAAGCAAATGGTTGGTCTACAAATTTGTTGTAAGACTTGAAATACTATCATCCAGATATACTTGGTCTTTATCTAGTTGTGTAATGAAGACTTGTTCATTCTCCTCTTTGAACAACTTGTTTTCATGGGCTTAAGATTGCTCTTTCCTTATCCAAACTTTGATGAACCTTTTTTCTACAATATCTTGATGAAAAATGTCTACATTCCCAAGTCTTATGTCCATGGTTGTTACAGTTCCAACACTTTACGATATACTTGGCATAACCAAATTCTCTTCTAGTATAAAACCCACAGACAGCAGCATCGAGAGAATGCCATCAAGTAGAAACTTGCATAACTTCATCCATAAATGCAATAAGTAAGGAAGATGTTCTAACTACTTACATAGTAGCAGAAGTGGAAGAAATTATGGAAAAACAAATAAATAAATAAAACCCTAAAAGTGAAGACTCAGACCCTAACACTTTATTAGGAAAAACATAAATGGGAAAAACATAGCCATACCCACATATTAGGAAAAGAGACATCATTCTACAATGATTTCCCTCCATCATTGCAGGCCTATGTTAACAAGTAGTAGTAAAGCAGGTGAGCCTTCTTCAAAGAGACCTGGGTTCAACCTAGGAAAAAATCATGTTGTGCGAATGCATCCAACTTCCTATGATATCTCATAGTTAAGTGATTATTGGTGGTTTGTCCTATGCAGGTAGACAAGACCAAGAGTGAGTCCTAGGTTCTTTTAGTGGAATAAAACCCCTCAAATGCAACTCCTAAGCCAAAATTTTCTGGCCTGCAAGGTTCTTTCCCCAAAGGAAATTTAACCACCAAAAATGAGATGCAAGCATAGTTTAAATTACACAGTCCATACTTTTTTGTTAGATGACAAACAATACAGATAATCGTCTGACAACTCTAAGCACTATCTCTGCCACTCAACATTTTCTGGATAACATGTTCACATAAACTCTCCTATTTACATCCTATCTTGTAGAATCAACACATGCAAGTGTCCATAATACAACATAAATCTTATTACGATCTTTTTCTCTTTGGATTTTTATCAAAAATCACCTAACATCAATCTTACTAGCTTAATGGGATTCTCTTCTCTTTGCAAGATATAATGCCACCTGACCTTAGTACATCTTGGTTTGGAATTATGTTACACAAATTATTATTCTGAAACTTTTAATCCACTATATGCACTTTTGATTTCCAGTCAAACAAAAGGAAAATTTTGGCCCTTACTGCATTATTATTGGTACAATCATGAAATGTTGGTTTATCTCGACAATAGTTGATCTACCTTGTATGCAACCAGTAACTTATTACACTATGCTCAAACCCATTCTGCAAAGAACTTGTTGAGACCTTATACATAAAGGATGATGCAGTGGTAGAAAAACAAACAGTGATATTGGAAGAGCCACATGAAGAATGCAACATAACACCTAACATAGATGAAATAATAAAGATTGATATTCCAATTGTTGATGAAGTTATAGACAATGCAAAAGTTGTGGAACTTGAAACTTATTGTTTTGAAACTATAAAAGAGTCGAAAACCACACATATTGAGTATATTGACCAACATCAAACAGTCTTGTGTCAAGGTTCAGAACAATAGTATGAGGAATCATACAGTAATCCCCCTAGCATTGGAACAACCAAAATTGTTGATACCCTCCCAACACGATACGATGCAAAAACAATAGACTTGGTAGTAGTGGCAGAACAAGATAAAAAATCCAGCAGAGCTCCAGCTAATGCTGCAACAAAATAGGCCAATTATTTGATACGATAAAACAAAACAAGGATGTAGAACATGAAAAGAAAAATGGGAAAAATTCAGAAAAGACCAAAACCACAAGTGCAGATGAGCAACCTTTAACTTCATCTCCAGCTCTAGAATAATTATTAACACGAAGAACCACATGCATATCCATATATCAATGTACAAACAGAAACTTCAAAGCCCATTCACACATAGGACAATGCATCATAAGCAAACCTAACTATAGCTTCTGGAGCACTGCATAAATTCTAAGACATAACAACTTATGAAATATTAATATAAGTAGATGTTACAGCCATCAATGGAGTAGTTGACAGGGAAGTGGAGGAAGTTAAAATCAATAAAGTGGAGAAAGCAGAAGAACCCCTGCTAAGGCATTTAACAGTAAAAAACTAAAAAATGTAAGAAAAGGCATAATCAGTTTTATATACAGCTATTGGTCCTTATCACTAGAGACTAGAAGAAGAAACCCTGCTAAGGCATTTGACAGTTAAAAATGGAATGCAACAGTGAGGCAGAGGAACTACTTTAGCGAGTGATGTTCAAGAAAAATTTGGGAGGTCAACTCAGTTAGAGGAGAGATGCCAACCCATGGTTTTAATTTGAGCCATGTAATTAAACATATTTGTTGTGAATATCATCAGTATTATGGCCAAGTGTAACATTATATTAAGTCCTCCTCTAGTTTTTGTATGTTCCATATATGGGAGGTAGAAATAAATGGCTTTGAGACAAATTCAAACAAAAAATAATCAACAAACTAAAACCAGTCCAAATCCAAGTCATTCAAATTCAAACTAAGAAAGTCACTATAAACCCCAAGTAATTTTCAAAGTAACAGCTTCGCAATCCAACTTATTTAGGGTGGGACTAAAAAGTCTCTAAACCCAAGTCATTCAGATTTAAGCCAAACACTAAGCTCTACTCATTCAAATACAAACTAAGGCCTCTATAAAAGAAAGAAATTAAAATTTAGACTAGAAAATATCTTTAAACCCAAGGTATTCAAATCCAAATAAAAAATCTAATAAAATCAAGTCATTCAAATTCAAAGAAGTGATTGTTAATCCTATAAATGACTAAATAACTAGATTTAGCATCACAAAACTCAATAGGAATCACTTAACACAATACACATAGAATCCTACCTCATTTGAGAAGGTGAATCCCACTCCAAGCATTATGCGGCTGCTAATGAACATGAAAAAAATCATGGTCTTGGTGTTGAAAGCTGCTCCCATGAGAAACAAAAATACCTCTTCTTATAGTATTGGCATTGCACCCATATCTCTTTGTTACATTAGTCACATCCAGTGAATTAGCCAAGCCTGTAACATAGAGGGATAAGGTGAACATAACCAGGACTTGGTAATTGTACTTGTAGTGATGACCATACTAGAATATTTCTTTATGCTTCATGTGGTAAACTACTAGGAAGAATTTCGGAGAAAAGGGTGCATGGATGTCAATCCACCTTCCATTCACCACAATATCATTCAAAATTCACCATTCAGGTATAGCTCCATTAATGTAGCATCAGTGTCTTCTTATCATATCATTGTGTACATAAACTATAAACTATAAGTGAAAGTTATTTGAAAGCATTGAACATACATACCAAATATATTGATATCATAGAAAAATATGGAAGTGAAAGTTATTTGAAAGCATTGAACATAAACTATAAACTGTAAGTGAAATTTATTTGAAAGCATTGAACATGCATACCAAATATATTGATATCATAGAAAAATATGGAGCCCCCAATAATAGCAACCATGCACCCAATAATGACATAACAATTTAGTCTGCCCCGGGATTGTTGTTCTCTTTCGTTTGAAATCCTAATACCCAAACACTAACAGGCATGTTGGGGTTTTTATCCTATTGACGAAAAGCACCATTGATGCCACAACAACAAATTAAGGTTCCATATTATGCCCAGGATGACAAAAATTCTTGAATACAAGTTCTAGTCGCTTGCTTTGCCATTCCTTTGGTTGATCTGTGACTGTCTCTCAGAAAAGCATGGAGGGCTCCTTCATTTTTTATGGTTGATGGCCCTCTAGAAAAATCGAGTTGTGCTTTGTATCCTCTCCCTCTACAACAAGCTCCCTTGCTCTATCATTCCTTGAGTTGATCTGCAATTGTATCTCAAACAAGCATGGAGGGATCCTTCATTTTTTATGGTTGATGGCCCTCTAGACAAATCAGGTTGTGCCATGTATCCTTTCCCTCTGCAACAAGCTCCCAACAGTTTCCTAACTCTCATTTGTGAGCCAGTTTCACTCCCTAGTAGCGTATTCATGTCCACAACTATGTGTGAGGATGAATCCTATTGTTTGAGCACCCTATTTTGATCCATGTGACCATGTTATTTACTTCCCCCATCATTATCCCCTCCAATGAAGTTTTAATGTTGCATCAAGCTCCCATAAAGAGGATCTGGTTGCCTGAATGGATAAGCAAGGATGAGGATTGCTTCTCTTTCTCCAATTCAAAGAAAACATGGAAACCACGGAAAAAACCTACAATGGACACAACCAAGCTTGTTCCAAACAAACCCTCCATGCTTGAAGAATACTGGACATTGTGTGGAGCCAAAAACACATGTTTCTTACCTTCCCTAATGTGACCTCATTCCTTCACCACTATGAAGATATCGCTAAAATACCCATTGTTCCTTTGCTATGTAAGCATCGATACCAACATTCAACGAGCTCAGGTATAAAACGAGGACAACTTGATCAATATTAATCATGACACAGATTAAACAAATACGAGAAAGGTTGGAAAGGGCTGCAGAGAGTTCATAACAACAAGCGAGCTCATGAATAAAAGAAGGATTGAATGATATCCACCAGAAAGATGAAACAAAGCTAAGAATGCTTCGAGAGGGAAAGTGTAACAAATGACCATAAAAAGGTTGAGGGAAATGCTAAGTACATCTCTATCAATATGAAGAGTTCATGGGTCACTCTATAAAAGAAATATGAAAGCAAATATAATCTAAGATATAAGGTCTAAATCCAAACCATATAAAATTTCAATGCCAATATAGGAATCATCTCACAAATGAGGATACACAACCCTCGGACTAAGAGAAATGCCATGCATGAGGAAACCCGAGAGGAAGCCTCAACAAGTCCTAGTGTTGTTGTTGTTTCATATATAAGTGGAGGAGGATGGAATGTTCTAGTCAAAACAACAATCACTATATTTTCATCTCTCGTAACATACGAGGTCAATAAAAGGATATTCTTGATAGATTGTTTACCAAAGGAGTTGGGTCATAGTATGTCCTCATGTTTTCTTAGAACCCTATGCCACTGAGCTTTGGAGGAAGTTTTCTATCTATTGGTATTGAGTGAACTAACCCAAGATCTGAGGCAACAAATCAGAAATCATCTCACCACCAGAGTTTGCATGTCTCCCCCAAGATTCAAGGATCTGGTTGTTGAAGTGGTATATGGTTTCCACCTATCTCTCTATAACCCTATCCTCTAGGAGCGTCGAAAAAAAAGATGTGATAAACCTAATTATGTCTGGGTAAGGGTTGGACCAAGGGAGTGTGATATGAATCCAAGGGCCTCCTTGATATACAAAGCCAAGAATCATTGGTTCAAATATCAAAATAAAGCAAGGAGGGATTTCTAGGATTCCTTGAAGAGATAATAAAACTGACCACAAATATCATAGTAAATGGGACATTGCAAAATAAAATGCTCCATTGTCTCAATCTCATGTAGATGATAGAGTTGGTAAGTCTTCTCCACTGAAAGAATGTGATGCTCGGATTCAACCCATAGCTAATGCAAGCCAACTCAAGACTATCCTAAGGGTTATCCCAAGCACATGAATCCAATGTCAAACTATATAAGAGGACACGCAATAAATCCATCCTTCAACTACATAAACTACTTCAAATAGAAGCCCATCTCAAGATTGAATCCCCATGGTATAACAATCTAGGTAACTTGAATATACTTCCCATAGATGTCATCTCTAGAAATCATGCTCATCTCCTTCTTCAACAACAGGAAATGACCAAGGGGATCAAAAAAACATTAGCATGGGGAAAGATCATTCATCAAACTAATCTGACTCCAACAAACTAGGACCCCAAACCTCCAAGCCACAAAGGACCATGGGTCTTGTTATGCTACATTCTACAGGCATACTATTTTTCAGACTTATTTGCAAGCTTAGGAATGCCAATAAAACTTATAAGAAAATATAACACTGATATTTAACTCAAGCAATGTATCCATCTTAAAAGAAAAAAATACAATCTAAGTTTCAATCCCCGAAGAGATTTACCTACAACTAGTTGAAACATTTTACACTCATCCAATTCATCTACTGGCCTTCTCAGAGATTACGAAACTTGAGACCACTGATGTTTAGCAGCATCGAATATCAAGCTTGCTCCAGATACCATGCTGAGTGTTTTTCCATCAAGTAAATACATTATACAATAAACCATTATTTTTCCATTGCCTCCATACTACATAGTTCAATCTTGCACGAGCAAGTGTTGTCCCTGCAAATACATAAAAAGAAATAGAGTGAAATTAGAAAAAACAACATGCTTAATATTCAAAAGGAAAGCATTAGAAGCAATAGAAATGAACTTCTTCTAGTCAACATATCTAAACTCCTCAACTACATAGTAGTTAATGATTTATTCAACACCATTCATACTGCTTTGTCTTTCAAAGAAAGGAATAACACCTCCATAACAAGGTGCTACCAAGCATCTTTGCAAGACTTAGACTAGATAGGAAATGCCATCACAAAGCAATCTGAAACATAGGTTGGAGTCATCATCCTTATAGAGCTCAAACGAAGGTTCAAGCCGTCAATGCCACTTTACAAGGAATGACAAACTAACCCAATCCTCTCTATCCTTTTATATGAAATCCCAGGCATGTTTGCTAAATTTCTACCTTAGAACTGTGAGTTATTTTACTTTACCTTATAAGCGGACAATATGCATGGCACTATGCCTAGTGGTAGTTAAAGACAAGAAGCTACATAACACAATTTCCAAAAATTGTTTTTGCCTTGCTAGTGATGCTATTGGGAACAATGTTTAGACACTTCATTTTGCATTCCGAGGCCTTTTAAGAAGCACAATTGGACCAACTAATTCAAAATTAGGAGACTCAAGGAAAATGATGAATAGTATGCACTTCTGGTCTAGAGATGGGCACATTTATGCTGAGCATATGCAATGGTACTTGAAATTTCACCACTACGGTAAATTTCCTTTAAGATGGATAAGTATTTGCAGCTATCTTGAAAATGTATATAAAACTGATTAGAATGCAGGGGTTTCAAGAAACCCTGCTAAGGCATTTGACCAGTACATTTTCTTCTTGAAAATGTATATAGCTCCTGGTGGTTTTGGGGATGTTTCAGCTGTGAAAAGGTAATCTAGGTTGTCAAAAGTAAACAAAATGACTTTGATCCATAATACAACATATATTTTCAACAAGATTCCTAAAGTTGTTTCTACTTTGGCACTGGATTGAAGTAACCTCCACCTTAGATCTTTATCATCACTTGGATCGTATGAAGTTAGATCTCTATCAGAACTTGGTTCATATGGAGTTCACACAAGAAAAACCATCACAATATTCACCAATCAGAATGTAAGTAGCTCATTCACTTAATTTCTCCAACAGCAAGTACAACACAATCTGGATAAAACCTGACTCAGCTGCCTACTGGTGATAATTTGTCTACAAAAATGAAAATATTTTTTTTCTTTTTTTTTCATAACTGAAAAACTATACCTTTATAAAATATATGTCCAAAATAGTCAAATAATATGGACTGATATACTCACAAAGTTCATATTTAATCCCCATAATTTCTAAATCAAGTGCTAAACAATAAAATACATGTTGGATCATAACTGTCAAATACATGCAGAATCATATCTGTCAAATACATGCCGAAAATAGTAACCTAAAACAGTCCATAGCTGTAAAGAAAGTCCATATCATGAACTGTCACAAAAGTATAATAGCTGAAAGAAAAAGAAAAAAAGTTTCAAAGAGAGGCATTGAATGCCATGCCACCAAATACATCCATTGAGAGCTCGACATAGTAGCCTGCAGATGAAATGAGTGAGATGGTTGTAGCCTATAACAATGAAACAATATGTACATGAAGCAACAATCTAAGCTCAATATCCAGGGGAAGTTGATATATGCATCTTCCCGAAGAGGGACGATCTGATTCTGTAACCAGTGAGCCTTAAATACCTATAGGATAGCCGCCATAATGACCAAGTTGCTGACCCCACGAATAATGTCTTATAGACATGGTTTTTAAAAAACGAAAACATAAATACAACTAGCACCAAAAAAATACAATTGCAGACAAAAAACTAAGTCAGAATTATACATATCTATCACCAAAAGGAATACAAAAACTACCTCACTATTCTTGCAGGAATCTTAACAACATCCTGCTACCAGTTTATTAAATTTTTAGAATACTAAGAACTCTAAATCATCATGTGTTTTGAATATCACACTTATTGCATTATTTTTTTAATCCACACACTGAGAACCATTCTTATATATTATCCCATATCAATCTTATGATGGGAATGGGAATGTATATAGCAGAAAGGGAGAGGGATTTTCCGATTTTGTCATATTTTCAAACCTAGCACCAAAAACTTTGAACGTATATCAACAAATAGGTATAAGAAAAGTGGTTTGATAGAATCAGATGACAACTGGTATCTGCCAACACTAAATGGAAATCTATGATGGAAGCCTTTCACTAAATGGCCTCTTTCAAATCTAGAACTAAGAGAAACCCATAATGAGATATGCCCCTATAGTATGGATATATACCCACAAATCAAGATGAAGGTATCTCATGTTGTTATTCAGAATTCCAAGGGCCATACTAAGATTCAAAAATGTCTTTTTGGGGATCTTGTAATAATTGGTTAAAAAGGCTATTTTTACATGTGTAACCGTCTATTACTATTTGTAAACATCAATACTTATTAGTCTAAATAGTTATTGTCATCAATAAACTTTTTGTATCTCAATTCTTTTTTATCCCCTCTCAATTATTTTTTGTTAGATGCATAGGAAATCCAAAGCTAGGGTGGATCTACACAGTATAGAGACAATGCATAGTTAGCAAATTTTCGACCAATTTAAGAAAACATGCAATGGAAAAGAAGTCCAATCTATTTCAAATTGAACGAGTTGATTGGACTAAATAGAGGGAAAAATCATTGAAATAGATGACCGATTCCTTGAATTGACAACGGTAGTAAATTTCCAATCTCAGTAAGAAGTGAAGTCGGGAATGAATGAATATTTTTGGACTACACACATGAAGATAATCTGTAAGCAAAAGTAAAATAAAAAATTGGAGATGGATAAAGAATGCTCAAGGAATTACAGTAATTCCCTCTGCATCATGTCAGGTTATCTTAATATGCTTATGGTTAAAATTTATATGGATGGATTTATGGTACAGATCTGTAAGAGGATCAAAGATCAACACCATCCTTTATGGTTAATGTCTCTTGAGGAAGGTCTGCATTTCCAGAAACTCACCTGTCATGATGATCTAAACAGATAACAATTGGGCTTCTAACTTTTATTGCAATGATTCCTTCCTTATCTTCTTCACTTCCAAATATTAAAAAAGAAAAAATTATATTAAATTTTAATAATACATTACCATCATTCTTCTTTTCCATATCAATGAATTCACCACGTAAGTTTTAAAAATGCCTCCAACTTTGTTGGTTGTCCTCTCCTTTACAATCAACAATAAACTTAAAACTACAATAACAGTATTTCGTCCCCTCGTAGAATTAACAAATGACAAATGACTCGTTAAATAAAAATGTCTCATAAAATAGTTGTAGCATGTCTACTAAATATTGGTAACTTTTATTTTATTATTATAAAGCTCAAGGTTATGGCAACGATGCCACCCTTTTTCCTTTTAAACCTGCACTTCAATAAATACTCCAAGTCCAAGAGAAAAAATGCAAATATAAGGAAATGAAAGTTGATCTGATAAATATAATGAACTGTGACCAACTTATTGATCTGACTGCAACATAATTACTTTTTTTCTGAACACAAAAGGATTAACCAAACAAAGAAATAAAACAGAGAGTTGTATGTTTACAAACATTGTTAGCCCTCAAAACCTCCCCAAGTGAACCTTTCCTTGGTCCCAGAGATCATAGCTGCAGACAACATGCAAAATGGGGATAAGTTTTAAGGAGAGAAGCCCTTAGTACCCACAACTACAACCGACACATGCTCATTGACCATCACAATAAAATTGAAAGTGGCATGACCACTTACCTATGCCCCCAGTAGAGGCGAGATCCTTTCGAAAACTAGAAAATTCTTCAATCGGTGTTGTATTCTCACAATATCATGCTCATATATATCCATTAACTGCAACTGGAAGTCTAAAGTCTCACCCCGGTCCGTACTCAAGCTATGAATTCCTGAAGGTGATTTCCCGAGCTTAAAATTGTGGGTTTCACAAACTTTCAGGGCATGCAATTTGAAAAACTTCTCACAAACAAAATGATCTTGGAATTTTGCAAGAAATTGAAAACACTCACAAATAATCTTAATCTTGCAATGGAAAACAACAAAAACAAATCAAATACAAAAACCTAAGATCCTAGAAATCAAATAAAAAAGATAAAATTTCAGAAAATTTGGCATGCATAGACTGGGAGTTGAAGCACTCAAACTCGGCTGCTAAAAAGACTTATAGATGAATAACATGATTAAAATTAGTAAAAGCCAAGATTTTCGCAACACTACCTAAAGTAGTATTCCAAATTTCATGCGGCATTCCAGTCTCACTAGTGTTGATAGCAAGTCTGCATAAAATCAAAGTTATTGTTGCTAAAAGATGAATAATTTAAGACTTGGGAAAACAACTTAAAGAATGTATAACTTGGATATCAATTTCCTGGATTGCATGTTGTTGAAATTCATGGCCTTTGCATTGTTCCAATTCTCATCACTAAACCAGTCCGGCATGTTGCTTTAAGGTTCCCTATAAAGCCATCCGAATAAACTGAGAATCAAACAGATTTCTCTTAACAGACTTAACAGAGTTATCTTAACAGATTTCTCAGAAATATCATGTGCCAGAAGGAAACTTTGTACCAGTGAGTGTGACCATACCTAGAAGTTGAAACCTTGATTCTTTGTAAACTATGCAAGCCCACCGAGGAACGTTAAACATGAATTGAGATTGTCGAACAAAATATTATAAATGTTGAACCTCAAATCCCTGCTATATATGTCGATGCATATTGATTCTTTGAGTGGGTGGTAGGGATGAATATAACAGTATATGTGATCGACATTACTAGAAATCCAGGCGAGCTAAGGATCTGAGTCGAATACGGCTGAAAATCAAGGACGAGTCAAAGATCCAAGTTATTATAAATCAAGGGCGATTGAAGAAATTTAGGGAAAAATAACTAGAAATGGGGGGCGAGCCAAGGATCCCGCTCGAATTTTGGTAGAAATGGAAGGCGAGCCAAGGATCCTGCTCGACTTTTGGTAGAAATCGAGGGCGAGCGGAGGATTTGGGGGGAATTTTAGAGGACGAAATTTAGGTTTTTAGATATCTTTCATAAATATGATATGGCCATTTAAGTTTTAGAAAGTATTTTATTAACAATTAGTGGACGAATTTAGTATTTTATAAAAAATGTTATAATATACAAAATTCGCCCACCAAAAAATTTAAACTCCTTTAAAATCGTCTATGGGCTATATTTTTCCCCTAAAATCTTCTATGCACCTTACCCACATAACAAACTTTAAAGGATGCACGAAGTTAACAAGCCTAAGTGATGCACCTATGTGGTATACATAAATAAAATTAGTGTTTGGCATGATGTCTTTCATCTAATGAATACATGGGATACACATCAAACCTAAACGTATCTGAGTATTATAAGGTTGATTCAAAACAATGGTTATGACTATATCCTGCACATTATTTTATCATTTTGTTAATGTACATGGCATTTGATGAATGGCCTCGAGTAACAACTTTGAAAGAGACGAAAGTTACGTGTGATTTTATTATAGTTTAAATTGATTAGAGAAGTACTATTCTAAATCTTGTTTTATAAATTTATGTTTATCAAGTATTATTCGAAGCATTCGTAGTGTGAAGATATGTATATTTTGTAATAATGGCGTAATAAGTTGGCCACTTGTTTCTAAACATAAACATGTTCCATTACATGGTTACTGGCGTAATGGCATTGTCTCCTCTTGCATTTCATCGTAAAAATGCTCACATCTCTTGGATGACCTAGCTAAATTAATATGGGAAACAACCTTCTTTCAAGTTTCCAATCCCACGAATGATATGATATCCTAAGATCAATTCACCTCCACATAGAGATTGACAACTCCTTTCCCCTTGATTAAAACAAAAACAAAGAATATTTCTTGCTTGACAATGATGGGAAATAAGTCAAGTTCAACACCTCACAACAAGTAACATAATTCTTGACAGCTGCACATGGAATAATAATTTGCAACAAGTATTTTTTCAAGAGGGGAAGATCTAGAATCACCTTCAAGCTAACCTATATGTAAAAAAAGTTCACATTCACTTACTGATCCAAACCCTAGTTTCCAAAATTGACAAAAAAATGATCCCTTGTCCATGGACCTAGAGTAGAGGGCCACCCTAGCACTATCTCGATGTCCTAAATCCAACAGAGCTAACGGCTTGTCGATTCGAGCAACGATCATCATTCTATGGCACGCTGAATCCCACCTCCTTCAGGATTTCAAGGACACCTATTGAATCCCTAACCAGAACATAGAATGGAAACTGTACATCAAAAAGGGCTTTCGGTGGGTTGTGCAAGCATGTTTAGGCATTTTCCATGTGGGAATGCTAGCCACACATTCATGGTCGAGAAATATGCGAAGTTAACCCCCATGTGCAAAAATTTCACATTCACTTACTGAGCAAAACCCTAGTTTCTAAAATTGACCCAAAAAATGATCCCTTATCCATGGAACTAGATTAGAGGACCTCTCGTAGCACTATCCTGATGTCATGAATCCAACAAAGCTGACGGTTCGTCAATCCGAGCAGCGGTCATCATTCAATGGCACATTGAATCCCACCTCTATAGGCTTTCAAGGACACATGTTGAATCCCTAACCAGGGCATAGAATGGAAACCGTGCATCAAAAATGGATTCTGGTGGGTCATGCAAGCATGTTTAGGTAGGTTCCATGTGGGAATTCTAGCCACATGTTCATGGTAGAGGAATTTGCAAAGTCGAACCCTATGTGCAGAAATTGGACATTCACTTATTGAGCAAAGCCCTAGTTTCCAAAATTGACCGAAAAACTTATCCGTTGTCCATGGACCCAGATTAGAGGGCCTATCTCGATGTCCTAAATCCAACGAAGCCGACGGTTCATAAATCCGAGCAACAGTCATCATTCTATGGCACGTTGAATCCCACCTCCTACATGCTTTCAAGGACACCTGTTGAATCCCTAACCGGGGCATAGAATGGAAACCGTGCATCAAAATGGGCTTTCGATGGGTCATGCAAGTCTTTTTAGGCATGTTCAATGTGGGAACACTAGCCACACATTCACAGTCGAGCAATATGTGAATTTGACCCCCATGTGCAAAAAAATCACATTCACTTACTAAGCAAAACCCTAGTTTCCAAAATTGACCGAAAAAATGATCCCTTATCCATGGACCCATATTAGAGGGCCACCCTAGCACTATCTCGATGTCATGAATCCAATGGAGCCAATTGTTCATCGATCTGAGTAACGGTCATCATTCTATGGCACGTTGAATCCCACCTCCTACAGGCTCTTAGGGACAGCTGCTGAATCCCTACCCGGGGCATAGAATGGAAACCGTGCATCAAAAAGGGCTTTTGGTGGGTCATGCAAGCATGTTTAGGCAGGTTCCATGTGGGAATGCTAGCCACATTTTCATGGTCGAGGAATTTGCAAACCTAACCCCTATGTGCAAAAATTGGACATTCACTTACTGAGCAAAACCCTAGTTTCCAAAATTGACCGAAAAAAATGACCCCTTGTCGATGGACCTAGATTAGAGGGCCACCCTAGCACTATCTTGATGTTTTGAATCCAACAGAGCCAACAGTTTGTCGATCCAAGAAACGACCATCATTCTATCGCACGTTGAACCCCACTTCCTACAGGCTTTTAGGGACACCTGTTGAATCCCTACCCAGGGCATAGAATGGAAACTGTGCATCAAAAAGGGCTTTCGGGGGGTCGTCTAAGCGTGTTTAGGCAGGTTCCATATGATGTCCCCGATTTTGACCCCGGTTACATTAAAAGGTACATGATGTATATATTGTAATTAATCGTGGTGAGGAGCTAAAGGAAAAAGCCCCACCATCGATTTGGTTGTGTATGTTTCGACAATATGGATAATTGTCGATGGTATATCATGCTATTTGGCACATTATAGTTTTGGCATCATGTAAATACGCACATCAATTAAAACAAACCTACAGCCAGCTACGACGGTGCAACGTTGAATGAAAAGGGCATGATTCCTAAGGTTAAGGGGGGGTTGCCCAACCCGTGGGGGTCATTGGGAGTTTGCCATGTGTCACCGCCCTATGTGACTGCTCACCTTCCCTTGTCTCATCCAACCACCACTTTAATGTTTTGTTGTTGGTTGGGGTAGTTAATGCTGGCAGTGGAGTGTGGCAGGACTGCATGCCTTTCCCACACGCACACTCCACTAGAAAGCTTTCTCTTCCTCACGTGGAGGGCAGGGGAACGGTCACCACTCTCCCACTCATGGTTTTTTCTAGATCAGCACACACAGGCAAGGGTGGTTCTGTTCTCCCTTCTCATGCCGTTTACTGATCGATGGATCGGTTCTCTCCTACTACCGCTAGTCGTCTGGTTATCCTCACGCAGAGGGGGATTCTATTTTCCTCACAAATTTGGGTTCTCCACTGTGGTTTTTGTTTGGACCATCTCATGCCGGTGGGGTCTGTTCTCCCTTCTCTCGTCGATTATTGGTGTCGGTGGTTCTTCACTGTGAGATCGGCTCTGTTCTTTTCCTGGCCTATGAGGAGGATCGAGTTTCCTTTTGTACTATCAGACTTCTCCTCCATTGTCGACTATGTAGGTGTGTTGTGGCTTCATTGTGGAGAATGGATTATTGTTTTCCCCACGTTGGTTGACTATGTTGCCTTACGTTTTGGGGGGGTCTGCGTATGTGTTTCCTTTGTCCAAACTAATAATAGGACCTTTTAATCTTCATGTGGGTTTTTCTGTGAGTCTGTGTTTCTCCCACTGCTATAGTAGTAAAAGCGTGGCTGTTGTCTTCCCCTGGTTATTGGGTTGTTGTGTATGCAAGCACCTTTTGGGTTGCTGCCGAGTTGTTTTGGCCATGCTAGGGCCAAGAAAAACTCTGAGTTGTCTTATGGACTTGAGCCGTGTTCACCTTCTTGTTTGGGGTTGTATCCCTATTGTCTTCATCTTCTTCATAGAGCTGTGAACTGTTTGTTTTGCTGTGGTATGTAGTGGTTGGTCTTCGGATTGTGTTAGAGCAGGAGTAGAGGCTGGGTATGTTTGAGAAACCTGGTGTTGGGAGCCACTCAAACCGAGAAAGACTGCTGGATTTCTTCTCCACAACCCTTAAAGAGTATTGGAAAGAGAAGTCAGGGCCTGAGGGACTGCGAAGCAGAGAAAGGACTGATTCCCGGTGTTGGGTGTGTGGATGTCTTAGAAGTTGGGTTAGCTCTGGTGTGGGCATCCTTAGCTCTCCATTGAGACCACTAGCTTAACATTTAGCCATTCCTAGCTCCTTGACGGCTTGTTAAACCAATCGTGTTGGCTTGACTATTTTGTGTGATCTTGGCTATGTGTAAGCCTGCTTTGACCCTTAATCCTTGAGAAATCATGCCTAGATCGAGGGTGGCAATGTTACTGAGAGATTGATGAGCACGCTGGCCTATGGTTGGGTGAAACATTGCAGCAACGTAGCTGGTTGCAGGATGAATTCTGTTTACGATAAGTATTCTTGACTATTTTGTCCCTACATTTATATTCACGGATTAATGAATATAATGAACATGTGGTATGATTGAATGAATGTATGTTGTTTCCGCTATGTATATGAGGATTATGCATCTTAGTATGATCTATGTTTTAATCATTTTATTTCAGCATTATATGCCTGTTCAACTTCACAGGGCTATTTTCCCATATGTTTGGTGATAGTAGCGTCCTCTTCGCCGGTCGGAGGGTCGAGGACATGACATTCCATGTGGGAACTCTAGCCACATGTTCACAGTTGAGGAATTTGCAAATCTGACCCCTATGTGCAGAAATTGGACATTCCCTTACTGAGCAAAACCCTAGTTTCCAAAATTGACCGAAAAAACGATCCCTTGTCCATGGACCCATAGTAGAGGGCCACTCCTAGCACTATCCCGATGTACTGAATCCAACGGAGTTGAGGGTTTTTCGATCCGAGCAACGACCATCATTTTATGGAAAATTGAATCCAACCTCCTACAAGCTTTCAGGGACACTTGTTGAATCCCTACTTGGGGCATAGAATGGAAACCGTGCAACAGAACGGGATTCTGGTAGGTCATGCAAGTGTGTTTAGGCATGTTCCATGTGGGAACGCTAGCCACACATTCATAGTCGAGCAATATGCGAATTTGACCCCCATGTGCAAAAATTTCACATTCACTTATTGAGCAAAACCCTAATTTCTAAAATTGACCAAAAAATGATATCTTGTTCATGGAACCAGATTAGAGGGCTTCCCGTAGCACTATCTTGATGTCCCTAATCCAACAGAGTTGACAGTTCATCGATCTGAACAATGACCATCATTCTATCACATGTTGAATCCCACCTCCTATAGGCTTTCAGGGACACTTGTTGAATCCCTAACCGAGGCATAGAATGGAAACTCTGCAACAAAAAGGGCTTCTGATGGGTCGTGCAAGCGTGTTTAGGGATTCCCGTGGAGAAACAAATTATTGGAGTCAAGGAGATAATTATCAGATTCAAGGAGATGTCCTTATAAGATCAACTTCAAGATTCAAGGCAAATGCAATAGACATATCCCAGATAGAGTAGTGGATAATATAGTTCCAATAGGAAATGTATCATTGCACGCTCTAAACTGCTCATCTTGCCAACGAGCCACATGTACATGCTTTACATACTGTTGTGTCTTTTCAACAAATTCCTTCATGAATTTGCATACCAGTACCTGGTAGATCAACAATGAAGATGTACAGATCAATAGGTTGTTACATATATGAAGTAGCAATAGATGAAGGAAAAAATACTATTCAGGAAGTTACTTGTTACTAACCTGAGAGGTGACCAATTGTATTTTTTTCCTTTCATTACCTCCACCGATATCATACATGACACATTTGAATGACTGCAAGTTTACTTGATGTCTCCCAAGTTCATTCTCATCGGTGGCATGTATGCATTCGTCCAAAACGACCATTCCACCACACCTTGGGCATGTCCCATCTATGCAAGGCCTTTGATAAAATGTGTGACCTTCTGTCCTTCTACATAAGATGCTATGGATAAACTCTCTAGATGATGTTGGTGGCAATGTAGTTGAGCATTCCTGCACAAGAGTGTTATGCAAAACACGCAATATATGTATATATGTGTCATAATAATAAGCGTACTCAATGTGATATCGATAACAACATGTGTTACAAGTTGTGTTTATTTTAACATACCATGCTTTGCATTTCTCGAAGGATCTTTGGCCCAAGTTAAGTTCATTATGTTCATGCCTAAATCTCTCATGTAATTATGTTTGTGTCATGTAAAGAAAATGTTTAATGTGGGGCTCATGATCCCTTGAACCCATTCTCAATTTTAGTACATCTTTTTGGTTGGATGAAGGTCTACTATTGTCACGCCAAAACTCTTGCACCAGTCGCTTTACCACATCAATGAGCTTCATATCAGAGCGTGG
>LPNX010302643.1:197170-242427 GCA_001517045.1 Pseudotsuga menziesii
GTTTTGTATCAACGTGCATGCGTTATTGTTCATTAAAACAGACACGCGATTTGCTTAAATTCAAAAATGTATTTCCTCCAAATGATAAGGTTGAGCCTCCACCTGTGCTTGCATGGAGTTCTTATGACTATGTGTCTATTTCAGACTTTGCTTCGGATTCAACATGCCTATGCCTTGGAGTATGATAAACCATGGCTAATTCAGCATTATATCCAAATTTTCAATATGCTCGTGCTTAGCCGTTTGTCTAATATGCTGCACACCTCCATTTTTTATGAGATTTTAGAAATAGATATGGTTTTTTTTGCAGATTCCAAATATGTAAATTTTAACAAGAATACATAATTTTTTCTATTTTTTCTTATTTATGTTCTGCCATCACTCCTCAACTCAAAAAACACATTGTTAGTGTTTCATCCATATCTCTTTCGTTTCTCAACCATTTAAAAAAAAATTGTATGACGCAATAAAGAACACCGAACTCTACATGCTATAAAAAACCCATTTCCAAATAATTGCATTAAGACATTCAAACACTACACCCACAATTAACGTACCGTTTTCAAGGTTTGATCTCTTAAATAATTAAAAAAAATTAAAAAAAATATTTTTATTATTGGAAAAATAGTCATGCACTAGTACTATACGTTCTCTATATGTATACTAGTTTTCATAAGTTTATTCCATCATTTAGTCACTCATACGTTGCACCCACAAAAACGTATACCTTATAATATGTCCCAAAAATAAAAAGTGTCCATTAAAAAATATCTAACTTTAGATAGTTAACAACATTTTCAATACAAAAAAATTATATATTTGGAAAGGCAATTTCCTACATTTCTTGTTTTTTAATCATCGCAAGATTCATTCTGTAAGTATCTCAAAATATCCATGCAAGTTGATGGATGTATGTTTTTTCAATTTTCTATTGCATCTAATGCACCAAAAGAGACCCTCAACTGTGTGTGCTCACCCTACAGTTAATCGATCGTGGAGGTTTTTTTTCTCTATTTCCCTATGGTGGTTTCTTGATGGTTTCATTCTGGAATTATTTTTTCCACTGTTGTTCTTTGCTTCACCTTTGCTTTCCTTCCAGAATGACCACCAATGTTCTGCTTGGTTAAATATCAGCTTACGTTGTGCTTAATAGTGTTTATCAGCCAATTTCGGTCGAGTTTCATCCTTTAGCACCGTCTTATATATTTCAGTTTCTATGTGGTAAGGTGTAAGGCTCCAGGTGTTCCTGCCTTCAATATTTCATGGAGGAGCTTCCTAGGCTGGCGAGTTTCGAAGAAAGGAAAGGTAATCAGTTTGTTTAAGATTTTAAAACTCTAATCTATTTGAATTTTTTGCAGGAAATAGAGGAAGATTGGACCTCTTCTTTTTTGTATGTGTGTAGGGTAGAGAAAGAATCGAGAGCTTGAAGGATAAGAACCCTCGGCTCTCTAATCATTTTGAAAAGGTAAAACTCTTTGCCAAGTATTTGTTGATCAAAACATATTAGTTCAATTTCACACTTTAAGAAAATAATAATAATGTTATCTTTTGATACGTGAGGCAAAGAGGACCAAATGAGTGGTTACTCGATCGATTGGATGAGTTGAGAGTAGCTCTAGCCTCGCCATTATGGCCCAGACTTCAATAAAAAGTTAAGCATTTCATTGGGAACACAAGATTTAGGGTTTAAATAAATTTCCTTTACTCACAGTTAAATTCTTAATCTATACATAGTTACATGTTGGGATTTGTTGAAATGGTTACCCAGATAGCCTTAAAATTTTTAAAATGGAATGGATGGTAACATAAGGGCCATGCGACGGGATTTAATTCCTCCTAAGTAATCCATTACTATGTTTCAATATGATAAATATTTTTCTACCTTTTTAATCCTAAATTTGTGTTTTAAATACCTCTGAGCAAACTAACATTTGCATGCTTGCATATATATACCTAAAAATGGTGTGGCTCCATTCACTGAATGATGGATCTAATCTATAGAACAAGGTATTCCTCAATTTAATATGTAAGTCGATTGATAGATCTCATGAGTTTACCCTGCTTGGAGTTTGAAGAAAAAGGATCGTCAGTCTCCTTACGATTTTAAGATAAGCTAAACATTAAAATATTGGGTCTAGTAAATGCCTTGCAACTGGAAAATCCATAACAATTTTTGAAATCACGACTGTAGGGTATTTTTACATTTAAGTTGGCAAATCGACACTTAGGCATATTGAATTTTATTATAACATTTTTATTTACATCTTAAATGTTGGTTATGATTTGGTTACAGATCTAGTTGGTCGAAAGTTGGTACCAAGCACTGTAAAAAAATTGAAGACTCTCTTAATTGAACTCCTATTTCGATTCTTAGTTTGTTGTAACTGAATTCTTTTGATCTTTAGGTTAGATTATTGTTTTGGATTTGCTTAAGTGTAATCTATAATATAAAGGGTTTGCTTCAGTCGTCATTATAAATACATTGTTTAATCACTTGATTAAAAAGAATTATTGTAAATGGAATCGTGATAAAAAGAAATTCGCTTCTAGCTATTGAACATATGGTTATGATGTAGTCTGTAGAGTGTTTGTATATAAAAAAAATGAATTTTCTTTATAGGAAATATACTTGTGATTCCTAAAATCCTCTACATAATAAAATTCAAATAGTAACAAAAGTTTATAAAGTAAAGAAGAGACTAAAAGAAAAGTAATTAACATTTATGTTGTTATAGTTGATTTTACCACACTTGGTAGATCACATCTTTATGGCCTTCCATGTCCCTTTGGAGACTCCTTGGACCCCATTTTCTCTTATTATACTTTGATGTCCCAAGAAAGTCCCCCAAAAACACATGTTTATGTATATACACGACTTTTAAAGCTATACCCGCGTGTACATGCAACTTTTGAGCCAAAACCCGTGCACATCGAGAATTGTGCATAAAGCCAAAAGTTTTTGGAGTTTACCTCATAGAGTTTCGAATAAATTGACTCTTCGACTTCCACATGCCTTGAGAATGCTCAGACTCAACCCTCCATTTCCCATTTGGAGTGCTATAGATTGAGCCTCTTGGATACATTGAAGGAGGAGAAATTGGAGAGCAAGGAAACTATAGGTCATTGTTTTCTCACTTGCTTATGCTTGAGTCCGCATCCCTTTGTCCCTTTGGATCACATAGTGCTACTCTTCCCAAGCTTGCCTTTGCTTTGTAAGCTTTCCATTGAGAGATGGAGGGTTGAAGTGGTGGAGGACTCGATTTTTCGGGTTCGAAGAAGTGTCGACGGAGGTTATAACTATTGTATCTTTGTTTTATTAAAACAAATACCCATTTCCTATTTAATACATGTGCATAAGTATGAATATTTTATCCATGAATGTATTTATTTTCTTATACATGATTGATTATATATGCTAGAGTGGACTAACACTTGAATACATAGCATGTTTGTCTTGTTTGCTATTGTTGATAGTGAATTGTGAGTGCAAGCGTGTTGGAAATGTTGAACATGGATCTACATCAATCATTTAGAATAAGGTACGATTCATATCCCTTAGTGTTAGATGTATTTATTGCTCTAGCATATTGGAAAGGATTGATTTATGGTGTCATTCAGTTTGTTGTGGTACACCCCAATCCATAGGAAGTTTCTCTCTGTAACAGAATTGATGACTCCACTCGGGATGTTCCTTGTTTTTATTTAAGGTTTGGGGGCACAATGTGCTTGAATTGCTCTTTGTTTCTCTCTGTTTCTATGTCGCATTTAGTAGTATGTTCATCCATTGACACTCCCATAGAGTGGCTTGACCCTTAGACTGCTTTTTACCACTTTCTTCTCTGTATACACAAGTTTTTGGCCAAAATTCATGTACATATGCAGGTTTTTGTCCAAAAGTCGCGTATACATGCAGGTTTTTGGCCAAAAGTCGCATACATACGCAACTATTCTTTAAACAGTCATGTGCATCCTCCCTTTTTTGGTTGATTTTGATGTGGGAAGTTGTTGGGTGGGTTGTGAGTGTGGTTGCGTCTTCCTGGGTACTGATGTTGTCTGTTGACTGCTTCTTTCATGACCAAAGACCGCTTTGTCATTGATTTTTCTTTGAAAGTAGTTCTATTCATTTATCTTTTTTTTTGTTTTTCCATTTGTGCATTAGTATTTTTGTCTCGACGTCTTGCTTAGCTTGTGTTTGATGCTTGCTGCAGAGAATGAGAATTTTAATGAATTTTATTGCATTTTCATTCTTTTATATTGAAAATACAAAATAGTTGCATTCTGACTTGCATCTCACATATGGACTTAAGGATCTACTTGCATTGGATTGCTTGCATGAGAGTTATAGGTAGACTTTCATTTAGGAATGATTGCATTATCATTTGAAGGAAAAACATGCATCCCATGTAGTGGCATACCCCATTTTCTCATTTAGACAAGACTGCACTTGGCATTGTTTGTTAGGTGTGCACATTTATTTCATTGCTGAGTCATAACATCATTAGTTGCATGGTCATTTCCCTTTGAGTAATCACAACCACTAAAATCAACGCTTATATTAAAATGAATTACACATTTTTCTTTGATAGGGTACATCAATAAGGTTAGGTTTTAGAGTCTTGGAATAATTTATTGTGAGTTAATTCTCCAAGACTACTAAACGAAACAGTAGGTGTATGTCCAGGAGAGAGAGTGAAATCCTTGGTATAATTAGTGTTCTCAAGAGGCTCCTCTTACATAGGAGTTTAAGCACAAGGCAGTGTACATGATTGGGGTTAGCATAGCCCCTAGCCACTTTCTCTAAGTGTCAAAGATATTTCCAGGATCGTATTCATATCTGGGGGATTTTGAGGTACCAGTTGGTGCTTCCAATCTTTGGGATTTTCTACCCTGCCCATATGGTTGATCCCGCCTACAACCGTCCGCCTGAGCATTGGTTATATTGGGGTGACCTTAGTTTCCTTACCTAGGTATCGCAAGGGGTACTTGCAGAGGTTATTATGTGAGTGTCCTATCCAGGTAGGGGTCGAACAACACAGTATCTTTACGCGTTGAAGTGAGGGCCACTATAATTGGTTACACACCTCCGTTTGTAGTGTATGGAAGTCTCGAACCTCTCCTAGGCGAGACATACCTGCTGCATTCGGGAGCTCACTTATCCTTCCCTTGGCTTGCTTGAATTATAGCTGTAGATTTTCTTAGGAGTATGCTCTTTATGCACAAGTTGGATTTAGGGATTGCGGTTACTTGAGTATATTTATTTTCTCTTGAGCTCGGGTCCTTTTATTGTCGAAATCCCTGATATCACTACTAGTATCCCGTCACCCTCTCTAAGTCCTAGTGTGGACCCTAGTGTTGGACTACGGGGCACAATAACCCCTTACCTTGTTCATAGATTCAGGAGTGGTCATATTCCACCCTCTACTCCATTTGCTAAGGATTTTCACTCCTTTTTCTTGGTCTTAACACTAGTGTTCACCCTCATGGGGGTGGCAGTGGATACGTGAACATTGGTTCTACACTTTACATTCCCTCTTATGTCCCATTCTTCCACCGTATTGTTTTCTTTGAATGAAGTTATCATGATTAATCCTCCCTGTATCCTATATTTTGGACTTTTTACTAACTATTTCTAGCTGTTTTGGACAAATATTATTGTCATGTAGGGTTCAATTTTTTGTACACTCTCTCTGAGGCTTTGACTCGTTCGTGCCCATGACAGGCATAATGTTGAAATGGCATATAGGTTAGGAATTCACATCCACTTGCATTATGCATTGACACATTCACCTTGTCTGTAGGTACGAACCCACTTCATGATGTCACGAAACCTTCATACTGCTACTTAGAAGTGACAGTATGTGAGTGGTAGAGCTTTCCTATACATGGGTTCCCTAGTTAGATATTGTTTGCATTTGGTGTCCATGTTGATATTTCTCCTTTAGGTTTGGGAGTACCTTATTAGTCCATCCATGTCCTTGAGCAAGAGCTTCATACTTCTCTTGATCTTTCTATTGGCCATCTCCCGCAGGGACTGCCGTGTATATCAAGTTGTAATTGCATTATCATACGTTTTGCATGTCTTATTGAGCTTTATGTCGACTCCCTGTTTCAAAGTTATAATCCATGTATCCCGAGATTGTCTCAATCCTAGCCAAGCAGAGCCTTTTTTATATCCTTTACATCTTGATCACCCCTTACCAGGAGGAGAGATTCCCTGGAGTGTCATTATTCTGCACGTTCTTCCTTGCATTGAGCATAGGCATGTTCCACTGCTTGGAACTAGTTTTCTAATTTCCTGTGACACTCGTCTCCTCCTAGTTGTATACTATAAGCACTTTTATTCTTTTTCAAGCTTTTCAAGTCTGAAAAAGTCCAAAACAATAAAAAAACATAAAAAGCCAGACGGGAAATGATATTATATTTGGAAGTTGTCGAGTCGTGTTGCCTTTAAACAGAGCACTTATATCACATCTGTTGGTTGGGTTATTAGTATGACTTTAGGAGCTGTACTCGTTACTCTAAGTTTTTCTCCACCGACTGGTTATGCTTCCAGTCCCTATGGATCCTCTGTCACAGAGATGTACCAGTTTTCATATCAAGTCCATGCTTCCTACCTTCATTCATCATTTTCCTTATGCTCTTGTTCGAAGGAAGTTTAATATTGAGTCGGCCATTTCTCAATTATCTTGACTTTGCATGTCAGCCATTCCCAGTACAGTTACTAGTTCGTGCACATATTGTTCATTTGGGTTCTTCCAGATTATCCAACGTTTCTAAGTACATCGTGTTGGTTGATGGGGGATGCCCTAATGCCCTCCTTCTAGCGGATTCCATTCCATCGAATTTAGATCATCTATTATGGAATAGGATTCTAGAGTCCATTTGAGTTCCTTAAGACTTACAGTCATAGGTGGTAGGTTCTCTCACCATCGATAGTTTTGGGAATACATCAATGTCCCCTGATTGATGGATTCTTTCAAGTGTTTGACCTCAACACATCTATTCACACTTGCTAGATTGCACTATGTACCTTGATTCCCATTATCATTATCGATGGGATATCTCGCTTCTGTTAACGGTATACATCAATGACCGATAATCAGATGATGGACTATCATGTTCAACCTTGACACTTTCATTCACATGATAGGACACATAATCATAGCAGTTTGCATATAAGAGCTCCGAGATCACATATGCTACCTCCTGGATCGTGCCAATATTCATGAGATGTTAGATCTTGTGACCAGATTCTAGTCATTAGAGGAAATTTGGGGTCTAAAATGGGTCTTATAAGAAAACATGCCAACAATAAGTTCTTGTGAGTTGGAATTCAAGAACCAATAGAATTCCAATAAAATGAGTCAACCATAATGGTTGAATTGACATATTTGTTATAAAAAAAAAACTACTTTTTTTGTTCGTATTTTCGACATATCTCCCGTGTTTTTACTCAAATTTTGATCGGTAGAGCTCGTTGGATGCGGAATTTGATTCCGCATCCAACGAGTACCCACGCTGCATACTTTTGACGGACCCAACTACCCCAAAAACAAGAAATACCTGAAAAAACGTGATGATAACATCATCATCACATTTTTTTAGGTATTTCTTGTTTTTGGGGTAGTGAGGTCCATCAAAAGTATGCAGTGTGGGTACTCGTTGGATGCATAATCAAATTACGCATCTAAAGAGCTCTCTTGATCAAAATTTGAGTGAAAACAAAGGGAGATATGTCAAAAATACGAACACAAAAAGTTTTTTTTCTTTTTTCCTTCAAAATTAATAAATATTATTTTATTATTTTAACTATTATTTTATTATTTTCCTTAGGAGGCCCATTTTAGACCTCAAAATTCCTCTAATGGTATATCAGATATCTTCATCCATTATGGAGATCTTGATTCATTGTATATTGTACGTGGCGATGGCCACACATGAGATTTGTATATCATGCCTATTCATGGCCTATGTACTCTTTTGTATACGGGATTGTTATATGTATATTTGCAGTCATATGAAAAGATTGATCATTTTATTGTACAGATGAGTGGCTGGTTCTTCCACCTAGGTCTTCATCACTCCACTTCTGGGATGGATATAATGTATTGTGTCCATCATGTTACCCCTCTAACCTCACACATTAGCGGGCATCTGTTATATATGATTTTAACACACTTGGTAGACCACATCTTTATGGACTTACATGTCCCTCTACAGACTCCTTGGACCCCATTTTCTCTTATTATACTTTGATGTCCCAAGAAAGTCCCCAAAAAACACATGTTTATGTGTATACACAAATTTTAAAGATATACCCACGTGTACATGCAACTTTTGATCCAAAACCCGTGTACATCGGGAAATGTGCCTAAAGCCAAAAAAAATTGTATTTTTCCTCATAGAGTTCCGAATAACTTGATTCTTTGCCTTCCATATTCCTTGAGAACGCTCGAACTCGACCCTCCATTGCCCATTTGGAGTGCTATATATTGAGCCTCTTGGATACATTGAAGGAGGAGAAATTGGAGAGCAAGGAAACTATAGTTTATTGTTTCCTCACTTGTTTATGCTTGATTATGCATCCCTTTGTCCCTTTGGAGCACATAGTGTTGCTCTTCCCAAGATTTCCTTTGCCTTGTAAGCTTTCCATTGAGATATGCAGGATTGAAGTGGTGGAGGCCTAGGTGGAGGACTCGATTTCTCGGGTTCAAAGAAGTGTCGACAGAGGTTGTCACTATTGTATCTCTATTTAATTAATAGAAATATCCATTTCATGTCCAATACATGTGCATAAATATGAATATTGTATCCATGGATGTATTTATTTCGTTATACATGATTGATTATATATGCTACAGTAGGCCTAACACTTGAATATATAGCATGCTTTTCTTGTTTGTTCTTGTTGAGAGTGAATTGTGAATGCAAGCGTGTTGGAAAAGCTCAACGGGGATCTACATCAACCATCAAGAATAAGGTACAATTCATATCCCTTAGTGTTAGATGTCTTTATTCCTCTTGCATATTGGAAAGGATTGATTTCTGGTGTCATTCAGTCTGTTTTGGTAAACCCCAAGCCATAGGAAGTTTCTCTCTGTAACATCTACGTATATACTGATTTTTATAGAGAAGTAAGATTTAAAATCTACTTTCAGAATTTAAATAACAAGATCAATGCATTAGATAACTTAGTAAAGAACTTGTCACCACTGATGAGAATACGATACAGAAGATTTTTTTCCGCCCAACCAACTCCTATAGCATCTAAATTTACTTGCTCCAGGCCCGAGCCTGTTCGTTGAAAAACAAGGGAAAATTTCGATCAGTGCACAATCTCTAGTTGTGCATCAAACAGATCATTTCCCCTCCATCGTAAGCCTCATGCTTACTCGATGGAAATAATACTTTATAGAATTTTGCCTAGGACTTGGTAATTTATGAGCCACCTACTCATTAATGCTCCACAAGGAGTCTCGACCTGATTTTAGGGAAGATGCCTCCTGCATCGCTTGAGTTTTTACTCAGCAGTTTTTGCCATTTGTCATTTTCCGTTGTGGGTCATCAAACACTCTTTTAATGACTACTTCATTTCGATTCCTTTCAGTTATTTAATTAATAATAATGTTAATTCTATAACATTTATTTTGACTTTATTTGGCAAAATATATAAAAATAGATAATCAAAATATTAAACAATTTAATAATTGTTTGATATATTACAATATGGACCAAAAGTTAAGGATTTTTGTAACCTAGAAAATTAACAAATATATAATTCCTTTAGCTATTTAGAAATAAAAATAGGTGATTACAAATAATATAATATATCTCAAATAAACTTTTTTTAAGGTACTTAGAATATTCTAAAAGACTCTTGTGTTTCCATCAATTATAACACATTTCCAAACTTCTCTCGATTATCAGTTGTATTAATGGAAAACCTACAATCCATAGCATCCATGGTCAAAAGTCAATGTCTTTGAAAAATGGTAAGAGTTAGAAGTGATCCTCTAGCTCGAAAAACCATGTTGCAAACTTCTCTATGTTACATTAATGGAAAATCCTACAATCCATAAAATCTATTGTTAAAATTCAAAATATGTATTGAACTAAATGACTTTAAAATTGTAAGAACTAATTAGTAAAGAAACTTTGTAAAATGGTTGGATGCCTTTGAACAAGAGAGTTTGCATGAATATTATAACAAGGTAAACATGACAAGAACAAGAGATTGTGAAATTTCATTGCTAAATTTTTCTCCCTGTTTTGTAACACAAACGTGTGGATATTGATAACTATGGAAGGATGAAAACCAATACAATGCAAGAATAGGTGAAAGGTACTTGTTAGCATTATTTCAGCAGGCAATATTGGATAACTGATATTGCAAA
This sequence comes from Pseudotsuga menziesii, assembly GCA_001517045.1. Lineage (NCBI taxonomy): Eukaryota > Viridiplantae > Streptophyta > Pinopsida > Pinales > Pinaceae > Pseudotsuga > Pseudotsuga menziesii. The sequence continues at coordinate 207,565 of LPNX010302643.1, forward strand.
ACTCTTGTTGGGTGTATCTTGCTTGGCCCATAAATGTATTCGTTACTCTTTTTATTTGGTGAATTAGGATAAGGAGTTGTCATACAAACTAGAAGAAAAGGTGAGCTTAGTTGACTCTTAACTTCCAATTTCACTTTGTATATCCAGGGATGGTAGAATGCTTGATTTCCAAGACATTGGAACTAGAGCAAAAGAGGGACAAACATTTCCTCTACGATGTATGTTAGCAAACTTTTATTTGTGAACAACAATGACGTAAAGAGCTAGTACTTTTTTGTATTTCGTTAAATGAGAATGCCTCTCAAAACTACAACATTAGAGTTGGTTATTCATGGCCTGGAGGGTTAAGGTGGTCCCTTCCATTTCTAGACAGAATATTCTTATCCTATGCATATTAATTATCTTATGCTCATCATTGTCTTTAAATCCATATTCGACTCCAATCAATGTTGAGAATTGTAATCTTAACAGACCACTATCAATAATGCATTAATTAGTTAGTTAGTTGACTAGTTGAGTTGGTCACATTATTTAGAATTAATGACCCATAGTATTCTCTCACCCATGGTATTTACCCATGGTTTTGTTCTGATGTAGTCTTATAAGTACCGATGCTTAATATTGAAAAGGTAATTTCAAATTCCCAGAGGCAATCAATTTTACCATTCTATGTTTTATCATTTTCTGCTTCTATTTAGTTTTTTCTAAACTTTAACATGGTATCATAGCATATGTCTTGATCCATTTTCTGGTGTAATCCTTTTCACTCGATGGAAAGCACACGCACACGAAAGTGGTGATCGAAGCCATAACACATTGAGGAATTAGGTGTATTTTTTTTTCTTTTTCTTCTTCTTTTCTAGGTAATCCTTTTCATAAAGTGGAAAGAACATACACACACATAGATTTGATCATATTGGAGGTTGCGATCAAGATAAAAAAAAATGGAAGATCGAAGAAAATCAAAGATGAAGCTACCAAAAGAAATTGAAGAGGTAAGAAATCTCTTAACACCAGAAGGTTTATGGCAGACCTTTCATGGAGATGAGTATGATGTATGGGAAGTCAAAGTAAATAATTTGTTAAAATTACAAGATTTGTGGCAGTTCATAGCTGAAGAAGATCCTAAATATCCAGATTCATTGAAGTCTTTAACTGAATTCCAAAAAGAAAGAAGGCAAGCTTGTTACACCAAAATCTCGTCACCATCATGTTAGGAGATAGGTATACCCTTGACTGATCCAATCCCTCAAATTTTTCCCTAGATAAATGAAGGTTCAAATTATCCCCTTGCAATTTTTCCCTGTGTTGAGTTGGTAACACTCCTCTTCCATTGACAAAAAGCGTTACCCAAGCCAGCACCGCTCCTGATACATGAGCAAGAAGTGGTTCCACCGCTCTTGCCCTCACTGCAAGAAGAGTTACCCCCTTATCACCGCCTAGTTGCTTCATTGGAAGAGTGGTGCTTGAGTTTTCAAGAAAAAAAGAGAAGCTTTGAGAGGATTCTCGAAGCTGACCTATGTGGAGCCTCATCCCTATGGTTTAGGACTAGATGGAGCTCGAGCTCCTCCCTTTTAGGATCTTATCTCCACCTTACCCATGAGATCCTCAACCATACCTATCCTCCCATGCCTTTAAATATTGGCTCACCCCCCATGTGAAAAAGAGAGGAAGAATTGTGTTGCAAACCCAAACCCTGTCAAAATCATTCTTGATTCTTTGGAGGATAGGGGAAGTTAGAGGCAAGGATCCATTGGAAGGAAATATCAACACCAAGGCATGAACGTTGTAGTCTCTCCCATCTTTTATTAATAAAAAATGTCTTTTCTTTCCCATATTTACTATTTCATATGTATATATTGCTTGATTCCTTGGCCACAAGCATAGATCTAGTTGATTATATTGTATGCTATCATGTTTTTCTTGTTTCTTTCCATATTTTACAAGTTCTTTTGCAAGGATAGTGAGGACAACCTTTGAGAGAAGTATCATGGCATTCATTCAAGTGATTAACCAGAACTAGGGGAAGTTTAACATTTCGTGTTTTTGTTTTGTTCTAGACCCGAACCATTTAGATCTAGGGAAACATCACTTGTCTGCACGAGGTGTGTATTTCTGGAAAACAAATCTAGCAACTCCGCTGGGGATTACTTCGAATTCTGGATCATTGGTAAGTTGAAACCTCACCTTCATTTTCAATATTGTAGATCTACTTTTTCAATTATTAGATCTGCTTTGAATTTTATTGATTTTCCTCTATCAACCTTTGGATCTTCATGTTTTTCGTTCACTGGGTTTTCGGGTGATTGTTTGGGTTCATTCTTTGGACTGTAGCTTACTTTTCAGTTGATTTTTATTTTTCAAATCGCCATCTCGGGCACCGCTCTTGGGCTATGTTATAAGTGTGGTTTTGGAGTTGTCACCGCCTTTTTCCTATTAGAATAGAAGTGATGCCACCACTTTGTTTCCGTGTACAAGAAGCAGTGCTCAGGCTGGTAACGCCCTGTTCAACACCTGTAGAAGCAGTGCTAGGTATTCTTCTTAGCCCTATTTGGTATTTGATTCTTAAATGCTTCTTTGGTATTTGAGATGCATGCTTCAGATTGTTACAATTGTGTTTTGAACTCTGCAATTCATTTTTGAATAGAAAACTCAATCAAAAATATAAAAAAAATTAAAAACAAAAACAAGCTCCCAGACCCCCCTTGCGTGTGTATGAATTCATACGTATTTTCAAGAATTGTGATTGATGTTGGTCTTTAAAGCTTCACAGTTGGCTTTGAATAGAACTTGGTTTTTATAGATCTCTGATTTTTGTCTTCTTTCACATACCAAGAAAGGATTCATTTCAGTTTTTCTTCATTTGTTATACATGATTTTTGTATGTTTTTCCTTTTTTCAAGAAGTTGTGGAAAAGTCCATATGAAAGTTATTGTATAATTTTACAATTAGTTCATTTTATCTTTAGTTGAAAAACTGAACACTTTTGTGTAAAAGCTGTAATTATATTTTCTTTCTTTTCATTAGAGATCTCACTTCTTTTTCAGTTCAAAAGAGAAGATTTTGTTTTTTTCAGTTAGGAATGGACCATATAAGCAAGTTTCTTTTATTTTTGTATGGGATTTATTCTATGTTTCGAATGAATTGAATCTCTCTCTCCCTTCCTTAAGTAGGGCATACCTTAAAAGTGAAAGTGAAATTTTGCATCTCATATTGCATGGTTTTACTTTTTCATGTCCTCACCTCATGCATCCACCTAATCGTTCAATATAAAAAAAAGCACTAGCTTAGGTTTAAAATTTTCAGCAATTTGTGTGATAGGTTAATGACATGTTCAGGTGTCGTAAAACATAGGAGCTGTCGCTATTTGCCTGCACTACAACTTGGGACTCGCGCGGTTCTTCCACATACCGTCGATATATCGAACGACCTTTCATGTACCCTTGAGGTATATAGAAAGGTACTTCACATACTCGATTGTATATAGGAAGGCCCCTTGTGGACGGTTGTGCATTAGACAACACTACTACCGATTTGAGCTCCCACATACCTTGTTTATATCGGGAGACACTTTTAGGAATCCTGAGACCATTCGAGTTAACCCTTTGGTTGTCTTGGAATCACACTAGTTGTGAAGCCTTGATAATCCCATAAGGTTCCAGACATTTTATCCACTCCTCTCACATATTTTTCTTGCTTCTTTAGTTTGAGTAGCGCTTGTTGTCTGTACAGTTAATATTTTTTAGAAGAGAGAGATAGTTTTGTTACATAGTTATGGCTTCGCCTTCCAGGACTACCAACCAAGAGACTCCTTTACCCAACATGTCTGTTGTGTTCCCTCCATATGGGGATGTTGGTCCTCCTCTCATGGCTACGTTAAGCCTTCCTAGATTGACTATTAGATTACTTATTTGGTTGTTCTACAATCCAGTTATCCCATGTACACCAGTTGCTTCTAATCCCAATCCTTCATTGCAAGAGCATCAACCTCATGTTGATCTCTCTCCTTCACCAAATGTGTCTTCTCCCGTTTCTCCCTCTTTTCTTATTGAAATTCGTAGTACTAGTAGTTAGGTGGATAAGAAGAAGAAGAAAAGGAAGATTAAGAAGAAGAAAAACAAACAAAAAACCAAGTCTCAACCAATTACTCCTTTAAGTGTGGAGAGTGCTGATCTGCACACCCCAAGACCACGTAAGCCCAAATTCCCTTCTAAAAGATTGTCGGGGTTTAGCCCTGGTTTTAGAAGAATGGTCTAAGGTTTCTCGGCAGCCGATGCCATCAGTCTCTAGTCATCATACTGATGATCCCCCCTCAACCAGTGACTCTTTGGTTAAGAGTCGAAAACGAGAAGTCATAAATCCTTGCTTGCTTTGTAAGGACATGCACTTTACTTACATTTTTCCTCTCATGGATGAAGCTTATAAGTTGTTGGAAGATATTATTGTTTCTCGTCAATGGCTTCCAACAGGTTATCGTAAGTTGGCACTTGACATCCCATTGGTTGATAAATTGGTCAATCCAGTTCTAACCTCGGTTGATCCCACTCTTCCTTTGAAGAGTGAAGTTAAAGTGGTTGAGTCGATGTCATATCCACCCAATCCCACTCTTTCATCAAAGAGTGTTAAGAATGAAGTAGTCGCTGTGACCAAATATTCATCTTGTTATTCTATTCCAATAGAGAGTGAACTATATCCTGCTGAAGTTTTTATGCTTCATTCTGATTGTTCTCGATAAGAGGAAATTTTTTTTTTTTTTTTTTTCTGTTTCAACAAAACCCTCAGCAAGTAAAGAGGTTATTTTGTTTGACTGGAGTAACCTAACAGAGTCTCGTATTCATTCAAGTGTTCCTTTTCAGATAGTTGTGAATGTTACTGCTAGGTGTATTGTAATGTCCCCGGTTTCGACCCCGTTTGCATGATGTATATATTGTAATTAATCGTGGTGAGGAGCTCAAGGCAAAAGCCCCACCATCGATTTGGTTGTGTATGTTTCAGCAATGGGGGATAATTGCCGATGGTATGTTGTGCTATCCGGCACATTTTAATTCGGCATCATGTAAACCCGCACATCAATTTAAACCACAACCAGCTACGGCAGTGCAACGTTGAATGAAAAGGGCATGGTTCCAAAGGATAAGGGGTGGGGAATGTCACAACCTTGGTTATGGGGGAAAAACCCATGTTTTATTACCTTTGTTATTTGTCACCTTTCTTGTCTTACCCAACCTCTTTCAACCTCTTTAATGTTCTGTTGGGTAGTTGGGCAGCTATGGCTGTTGGTGGATGGGCAGTTATTGCCTTTGGGAGTAGGGTGGCAGGACTGTCAGTCCTTTACCCACATCCACACTCCACCCACGACTCCATGCTTGCCCTGCCTGTTCTGTTCTCCTCACGCGCCTGTTCATTGTGCCCATCGTGCATTCTCTCCACGTTCTGTTCACCTCTACCCACGAATTGTCTGTTGGCTCTTCACGCACAAGCTCTGGGCGTTTTTTGGGTCTCACGCAGGTTTTCTTCCTCTTCCCCACGAGTTGCTGAGCACCCACGAACTGCAAATTCGCATCCTTCCTGTTAGTGGTGCATCCACGGGCAAAAATGGAGGCGTTTTTTCCTCACGCAGGGCCTCCATTGTCTGTTCTTTTCCTTGCTGGGTCGGATTGTTTACTCACGCACAGATTAATTGGGTCGTTTCCCTTCACGCGCAGGCTGAAAGTCCTCACACAGAAATCGGGTATGTCTTTCCCGTGCATTTTGCTGTTGGGTGCAAGTTTTCCTCACGCACAGTCTGTTTGGGTTGTTTTCCCATGTGAGAGGCGTACTCACTGTTGTTGCTTTGGGGCTGTTGTCTTCCCCGCGTTTTTGTGTTAGCTGTGGTGTCCAAATTCGTTTTGGGCCACTGTGGAATGCCAATTTGTTGGCTGTGTTCTCCTCTGTCCACACTGGGGATTTACTTATCCTTCGTTTGGGACTGTGCATAATTGCTATCGTTTCCATTGTGAAATTTGGGCTGTTGTTGTTTCCCTGGTTTGGGATGTTGTGGTTGAGTTGTTTTGGCCACGTTAGGGCCAAGAACAACTCCGTGTTGCCTTGTTTGAGCTGTGATAGCCAATTGGTTGCCAGAGTGCAATGGATTTCCTTCGGGCTGTGCTGGCTTGGCTTGGTTGTTGAAAGCCTGTGAAACCTAGCTGTGATTGGTTGGCTGTTTGTGCCCCTTGGCTATGTATAAGCCTGCAATTGACCCTTATTCCGGAGGAATCATGCCCAGCTCGGGGGTGGCAGCGCTGCTGAGAGACTGATGAGCACGCTGGCCTATGGTTGGGTGGAACGTTGCAGCGACGTAGCTGGTTGCGGGTGAATTCTTCATTGACAGATGAGTGCTGCTGGTTATTCCATCTCTGAAAATTTTATATTGATGTTAAATGAATTATAATGAACATGGAGATTGCTGGAATGTGTGTGTTTGCTTCCGCTGTATGATTGAAGATAAATGCATCTGTGTATGCTTAATTCCAGCATTTGTTTCCTGTTTATGCTCATTGGGCATCTTGCCCGGTTGTATGTTGATGTGCTCGTCGCGTCCTCTTCACCGGTTGAGGGACGGGGAGGTGACAAAATGGTATCAGAGCGCCATGGTTGCAACAATGGGCCTCTTTGGGCCAAGAAGGTGCAGTGACAGAGTGGTATTACCTTCTCTGTTCAGCAGAGCAACAACAAGTTCAGAAAAATCGCCTAAGTGTGAGCAGTCGGACCACAGGAGGAAGTGGAATTTCACCGTTGCGGGTGAGCTGGAGAAGTTTCTATTCGCCGTTGCGGGCGAATGGCTAAAGTCTCCCATCCGACTGTTGCGGAAGGGTTCACGGAGTTAACCTCCGTCGTTGCGGGCGAGACGATGATCTCTCCATCCGTCGTTTCGGATGGCGGAACGATCCCTCATCCGATTCGAAATCCGCTCAATCGCCGACGCCGCGGAGAGTTTGAAGATCCGCCCGATCACCGACGCCGCGGAAAATTTGAATTTTGGCTAAGTAAATGGGCAGCCAGTCGGAAGAACTGGTGAAGTTCCTGTCCGCCATTGCGGAAGAGTTCGTGAAGTTTCTGTCCGCCGTTGCGGAAGAATTTTCAAAGTGGGAGAATTAACGGAAGTGCCGCCGTTACGGGTGGCGGAGTGATCTCACGTCCGATTCGAGACCCGTCCGATCGCCGATGCTGCCGAAAGGATTGAAAATCGTTTAAGTGTTGGGGCGGTCGGAAGAGTTTGTGAAGTAAGCGTCCGCCGTTGCGGGTGAAGGAGCGATCAGGCTTCCGATTGGAAAGTCTTCCGACTCCCGATCCAAGATTCAGCCGACGCCCGATGTGGAAAGTTCGTCCAAGGAAGAGCGGACGTCGGAAGGTTGGGAGCTTCCGGGGAGCCGCCGTTACAGACGGGATAAGCCTTCCGAGAGCCGATTCAGCGGCCGAGAGGATGGTTCCGGGAGTCGATACGTCGGGTGGATAGATGAAGTGAGGATCCGATTCGGCGGAAGACAGAAAGGTCAGAGAGCCGGTTCGGAGGAGGAAGGAATGGGAAAGGAGCCGACGTTGCGGCTGGAAGATTGATCTGGGAGCCAACGTTGCGGCTGGGAGATTGAAGTGAGGGCCGATTCTGTGGAAGGAACAATGGTTCCAGGAGCCGATTTCAACTGTTTCTCAGTGAAATTTTGAGCTGTTTTCAGAGAATTTTCAGGGGCTGAAAATGAGAAAAGAGACAGCGATCTAATGCGCCAAATTGCACGAAATCAATGATTTACAAAAAGAAAAAGAAAAAAAAAACGAGGGCGCTGCCCTCAACCCGCCCTGCAGTGGCGCAGGGAAGCCACAAGGGGGCAAGCCCCCTTGACCCCCATCGTCCCTTGAGACAGTCGTTCTTGTGAGAAGGAAAATCCAATGTTTTGGGCAGGAGTTTGAATCAGAGGGATTCTCACAAAGGACAAGAAGGATGCCAAAAATGCAGCTGCCAAAATGGCTCCGAGATCATTAGAAGAATGTGAAAATTCTACTTTGCAGTAGTGTAATGAAAGTGCCGAGATTAGTGAAAGTCTTCATTTTTAGAAGGGGTGTGGTTTTCACATTCGAGGTCAGAATGACGCATGTAAACAGGCGTTGGAAAGCTTATCCAGTGGGGAACGAGGATAAGTGACCGGAATCTGAGCATGAAGCAGCAAAGTGCTAATGATGGCCGCTGTTATCAAGTGGAAAAATCTGGACAGTTGCATGCCCAGGGGCAGCAAGGACTAGGAAGTCAATCAGCTGCTGTGTGGAAAAGGAATTCCATGAGAAGATGAGGGATTTGAAAAGGGAAGTTTTTCATTAGACCCTATCTTGATGATTAAAACTACATTTCCTAAGTATATAGCTGAACTGTAGGAGAATATGTATTGCATGCATAGGATATTGCATGTTGGTAAGAACATTGGAAATTTTATATATTATAATGTACCACTAATGATGATCATTGCTTTGATGTTGGCATTAGTGGAAACACCAATGATGACATGGACCTAGATGAATATGTTGCGGATGCTGAAAGATGAGACCAGCAACCCTATGGAGAAGGGATAAGGCAACAAGTCCATGACAATAGTTGGTGAACAGATGCTGCAATCTCCTGCAAGGACCAACCAAATTGGTCATGGAAAGGGTGTAAGTAAGACCCATGCAGGTAAGAGTTTGCTTATGACAAATTCCATGGATTGGTCCAGGTAAGAGACCTCATACCATGTGAATACTGGAATGTAGAAAGGTGTCATGCCTATACATGTTAATGATATTGATTATAGTAATGCATCCTATATGAGGTAGTCATGGTTAGGCCATGGTATGGTTGAATGCATAGTATTCCTGAATCAATGCAAGGTAGCATTGAATGGACATGCATTAAGAAGACTTTATGAATCTTGTTGTTATGCATTGAATGTATGCATATGAAGGGTGTGAATGACTGATTGCCTAAGTAAAGGTGCAAATACTGTGATGCATGGCATGAATGCATTGAGAAGAATGCATGTGATATTATGGAGAACTAATGGCTGAAATGATGAATTAATGACAATTCAGGAACCATTTCAGAGGTTGCTATGAATGCAGGATAGTCATGAACAAGTGGCTGCCAGAAATGCTCTATGAAAGAGCAAGGTGGTATGAATGATACGCTTGTGAAGTAAGGGTATCTAAACCTTCGGTTAATTGCATGAATGATATGACTATACCTTGCAATGTTAGTATGATAATGATGGTAGGAAGTAAACGAGCTTTGAGAACACTGGTGTGACTAACCTTGAAGTATTTGAATTTAATAAATTCTGAAAATGCTTCAGTGATGGTTGTAGCAATGCGATAGTATATGCATCCATACTTACCAAGCGTTTGGTTGATGGAAGCTCATGTATCAGGTAGATCAATTTGTGAATGGCATTGAGAGGTAAGACCCTGACCAATGCTGGAATCTACCATGTAAAAGAGCTTGTTAAATTTGAATTGTGAATTTCAAATATTGCTGACAACTACTAGTCACTATTGGCTTGCGTAAGCTTGTGTTTGGATGTTGAAGCTTGTGTTTCAGGTAGATTATTTTAAGAACGGCATTGAGAGGTAAGGTCCTGACCAATGCCTGAATCTACCATATGATATGCATAATAGGTTGTTAGGATTCGAATTGTGAATTTCGGATTTGAGAAATTGCTGACAACCATTAGCCATTGTTGGCTCGCATAAGCTTGTGTTTGGTTGTTTGAAGCTTATATTTCAGGTAGATTATTCCGAGAACGGCATTGAGAGGTAAGACCCTGACCAATGCTGGAATATACCGTGTAAAAGAGCTTGCTAAATTTGAATTGTGAATTTCAAATATTGCTGACCACTTATAGTCACCATTGGCTTGCACAAGATTGTGTTTGGTTGGTTGAAATTCATGTTTCAGGTAGATTCTTTCAAACATGACAGTGAGAGGTAAGTCCCTGACCACTGCCAAACTCTACCATTTATGAGAAGAAGTCTCATGGTTGTGAAAATTAGTTGGTACGGTTGTTAAATTCGAATTGTGGGTTTCGGATCTAAGAGGTACTAACGACTACTAATCATTGTTGGCTTGTGTGAGATTGTGTCAGGAGGGACACATGGTAAGTGGGTATTCATGTTATGATAGTAAGCATAAAATTATAATGGGCATAGTAATGTTGCTTACAAGAGACCCACAAATGAGCAAGTCAATTTATGTAGTAGATAGAATCGTAAATTCTTATTGAATTCGATTGCTAATGTCATTGCTTGGTTACGGAACGATCAATTTGGATTGTAGAATCAGGTAATGACTGACTGTTTGGCTATTTGATGAATGTGTCAGGAGTACACACTGCAGGAAGAGCATGTGTGATGACCTGCAAGAGCCAAGCTTCATGGGAAGGTTTTCCCTTATCTTGAAAATGGGTTTCCGGTGAAACACCATTGGACATTTTGAAAATGTCTCATCTGCACTGCATGTTTGGTGATAACATGAGTGAGATGGTTGGATTATGTCAGTGAGACAGGTGTGAATATGAAACGTAAACAGGAAACATGGATGGGGCCTTGGTTTGCTTAAACCTGGTGTTTGGAAACCACACAGACAGAGCTAGAGGGCTGGCTTTCTTCTCCACAACCCCGGGATAGCACTAGAAGGGAACGCAGGGCCTGAGGGACTGAGTAGCAGAGAAGGGACTGATTCCTTGTGCTGGGTGTGTGTGGGTGTCTTAGAAGTCAGGCTAGTTCTGGTGTAGGTGTTCCTAGCTCTACAGCGAGCTCACCAGCTTAGCATTCAGTTTTTCCCAACTCCTTGACGGTGCCTGACAGATACAAAGGCATACTGCGACGGCAAATGGATAAGTGTTCTGTAACCCTTGCTATGAATATGCATGTTTAATTATTAAATTCCATATGCAGAACATGTTTTGATTTATTTCCATGATGACCGATTGCTTGAGTATGCATAGGGCCTACATGGCACACACCGGAAGAGAGTGCACACTTTTCCGATGCCGAGTCATGAAAGGGTTTTCAATATTGATTACACTCTAGGGAGTGGACGCACTCCTGGTGTCTCAATATTTGATAGTGAATGATATGAAATGTGATTACAGTTTTAGAGCAATGATGCTGATGAGTTGCTTGTATTGCTTGTGTTGCTTGTGTTGACAGGCTAAAGGTAAAGGTAAATGGTTGATATAAGTGTGTTGTTGATATAAGTGTATGTTGGTATAAGTGTATGGTGATATAAGTGTATGTGTCATTGTTGATATAAGTGTATGTTGGGCTGTGATATGCCTGAAGGATCCATAGTAGATCCTAGACCTGGAAATGGTCATGATAAAGTTCCAAGCCCAGTTGACATGGTTATGTACTGGCTGGACATTAATTATTTGATGTTGTGGAGCAGCCGGCGTGCTGACCTAACATCTAAGTCCATAGGTGATCCCAAGGCTTGCAAAGCGAAGCAGGATCCTGTGGACGAACGAGGAAATGCACAATACAGATAAGTATTGGATTATTTTGCTTATGAATATACATGTGTATATGATTTGGTTATGATGTTTTAAGCTCTTGTTTAAGAGGTAAAATTAATGAGAATAAACTAAACATGTGAATCTATTCAATGATTGAATATAGGTATCGCTGGAAGCGAGGACTATGAGAGAATCCTAGAGGTGCATGTGGACATGTGACTGTCCTGGAGAGCTCAGAATGAGCAGCGATGAAAAAGGTGCTAGTAGGACGGGGGAGTCCTAGCAGCCAAGACAAACCATGTGGAGAGAATCCATGGTTTAGAGGTCTGGAATAGACCAAAGACACTAAGTGTCATGACCAAGAAGGATTGGTCCAGCATTCACGGTAAAGTGAAAGAGGCTGAGAGCATGAAAAGCCACTGCGATGGCGAGGGTTACAGGATGGAACAAAACAAAGAGGAAAAAAAAAAAACTCTTACTGCTCTCTCTCTTGCCTTTTGATTATATATATATAGATATATGTTTATGCATTGTGAAAACAAAGGATTGTTGAATGCATGTCTGATTGAGAATGAAATGTGTGTATTTGCTTAAAGTGAATTTGTGAATGCTGGAATAGTTAATTCCCTGCCCAGGAATGGACATGAAGGAGCTCATGTGCCTGTTGGGGGAAGGCATGAAAGATATGAAAGCCTCGTTGATGAGACTTGGACTGTCATGCCAATTGGGTAATTAACTAACTGATTTTGATATCTATATTATGCTTGGTCTGATAGAATTTCAATGGTGCATTCCACAGGTGAGAAAAGTGAAACTGGGTGGTGCACATTGATCATGGCAGCAGATCAAAAGTTGTTGGACTTGGCTGGAAGTCTCCTTCAAGTGATTGCCAAGACCCAAGAGAATCTTGGGGAGATGCTCAGGATACAGAAAAGGCAGAGTGAAATGAACCACCATATTTTGCAAGACTCTATTGGTTTGCAAAGGGAGATGAAAAGCCTTCTGGGAGCAATCGGTAAAGGAAAGGAAGGTGGATCAGCAATGGGACATTCGTCCAAGCGACCCGATAAGAAAAGGGTCCAGGCATGAAGGCTCAAAGGAAATTGAGCAGGTAAAGATGAAGCAGCCAGTGAGATGCTGGAGATGCGGAGGACATCATTTACACCGGGACTGCCCAATGAGGGAACAGGATGAAGGCAATAGCCGCAAAGTTCCTAGACTTCGGGATCAGCAAGAAGCTGAGGACCAGTAGGAGAAGTCCATGGAAGCCGAGAGGCTTGGTCTTGAACGTTCCCAGTAAATGATTGAATGTGGTATAGATCTGCAATTTTGAAATTTTGATGTGCAATTGTATATGTATTGTATATATGTAATGGAACACCGAGGACTGTGTTATTCCAAGGGGGAGGGTAATGTAATGTCCCCGGTTTCGACCCCGTTTGCATGATGTATATATTGTAATTAATCGTGGTGAGGAGCTCAAGGCAAAAGCCCCACCATTGATTTGGTTGTGTATGTTTCGGCAATGGGGGATAATTGCCGATGGTATGTCGTGCTATCCGGCACATTTTAATTCGGCATCATGTAAACCCGCACATCAATTTAAACCACAACCAGCTACGGCAGTGCAACGTTGAATGAAAAGGGCATGGTTCCAAAGGATAAGGGGTGGGGAATGTCACAACCTTGGTTATGGGGGAAAAACCCATGTTTTATTACCTTTGTTATTTGTCACCTTTCTTGTCTTACCCAACCTCTTTCAACCTCTTTAATGTTCTGTTGGGTAGTTGGGCAGCTATGGCTGTTGGTGGATGGGCAGTTATTTCCTTTGGGAGTGGGGTGGCAGGACTTTCAGTCCTTTACCCACATCCACACTCCACCCACGACTCCATGCTTGCCCTGCATGTTCTGTTCTCCTCACACGCCTGTTCATTGTGCCCATCGTGCATTCTCTCCACGGTCTGTTCACCTCTACCCACGAATTGTCTGTTGGCTCTTCACGCACAAGCTCTGGGCGTTTTTTGGGTCTCACGCAGGTTTTCTTCCTCTTCCCCACGAGTTGCTGAGCACCCACGAACTGTAAATTCGCGTCCTTCCTGTTAGTGGTGCATCCACGGGCAAAAATGGAGGCGTTTTTTCCTCACGCAGGGCCTCCATTGTCTGTTATTTTCCTCGCTGGGTCGGATTGTTTACTCACGCACAGATTAATTGGGTCGTTTCCCTTCACGCGCAGGCTGAAAGTCCTCACACAGAAATCGGGTATGTCTTTCCCGTGCATTTTGCTGTTGGGTGCAAGTTTTCCTCACGCACAGTCTGTTTGGGTTGTTTTCCCATGTGAGAGGCGTACTCACTGTTGTTGCTTTGGGGCTGTTGTCTTCCCCGCGTTTTTGTGTTAGCTGTGGTGTCCAAATTCGTTTTGGGCCACTGTGGAATGCCAATTTGTTGGCTGTGTTCTCCTCTGTCCACGCTGGGGATTTACTTATCCTTCGTTTGGGACTGTGCATAATTGCTATCGTTTCCATTGTGAAATTTGGGCTGTTGTTGTTTCCCTGGTTTGGGATGTTGTGGTTGAGTTGTTTTGGCCACGTTAGGGCCAAGAACAACTCCGTGTTGCCTTGTTTGAGCTGTGATAGCCAATTGGTTGCCAGAGTGCAATGGATTGCCTTCGGGCTGTGCTGGCTTGGCTTGGTTGTTGAAAGCCTATGAAACCCAGTTGTGATTGGTTGGCTGTTTGTGCCCCTTGGCTATGTATAAGCCTGCAATTGACCCTTATTCCGGAGGAATCATGCCCAGCTCGGGGGTGGCAGCGCTGCTAAGAGACTGATGAGCACGCTGGCCTATGGTTGGGTGGAACGTTGTAGCGACGTAGCTGGTTGCGGGTGAATTATTCATTGACAGATGAGTGCTGCTGGTTATTCCATCTCTGCAAATTTTATATTGATGTTAAATGAATTATAATGAACATGGAGATTGATGGAATGTGTGTGTTTGCTTCCGCTGTATGATTGAAGATAAATGCATCTGTGTATGCTTAATTCCAGCATTTGTTTCTTGTTTATGCTCATTGGGCATCTTGCCCGGTTGTATGTTGATGTGCTCGTCGCGTCCTCTTCACCCGTTGAGGGACGGGGACGTGACATGTATTCTTCGCACTATTGTTGATGAAGGGGCTTCTGTTAGTATTCTATCCTCAACTACTTGGAATGCTTTAGGTTCAACTCAATTTGTGCCAGCCATCGATCAGATACTGCATTTTAATCGAAGAGCTACTGCACCTTTAGGTATCCTTCCCCATTTTCCTATTACATTAGGAGGGAAAACTGTTTGTATTGATGTTATGGTGGTCCAAGGTCCTTTAGATTTCAATCTGCTCCTTGGACGTGATTATGTTTACGCCATGAAGGTTGTAGTGGCCACACTCTTTATAGTTATGCATTTTCCCCATGATGGGAATATTGTGACCATTGATCATCTTTCCTTTGTTACACATGA
Source organism: Pseudotsuga menziesii (assembly GCA_001517045.1). Classification (NCBI taxonomy): domain Eukaryota; kingdom Viridiplantae; phylum Streptophyta; class Pinopsida; order Pinales; family Pinaceae; genus Pseudotsuga; species Pseudotsuga menziesii. Next base: position 222,570 of record LPNX010302643.1, read on the forward strand.
CTATCGCATCACTCCTAGTAATCAGACTGCCCTGAATGTACCTCACGGTTTTTGTGATTCCTTTCCCTTCTTCTAGTTAGCTTCTTCCCATCATAGGTAAAATAGGGGGCATGGATTTAGTCTATGGACATCATAATGGAGTTAAGCCACTAGATTTTATGTAATGGGGGCAACCTACCAACCTTTAGATATCATGTTGGGTAGGATAAATTTTGTGAGCATAGTTCATATTATGTGTCAAGCTTGTTAAAAAATGAAATAGGTGACCTTGAGCAATGTTTATTTTTGGTTTCAAGCTCGTTAAAAAATAAAACCACTCCTCAAGCAAAGTTTACCTTTTGGTTTCAATCTTTCATAAAAATGAAACCATGTTTCAAGCATAGTTATTTTATGTTTCAAGCTTGTGTAAAAATGAAACATGTCATTTTGAGCATACTTTATTTTAGTTTTGAGCTCGTTAAACCATGAAACAACCCTATGAGCATAAGTATTTTTTTATTTCAAGCTCCTTAAAAAATGAAGTAGGTTTCCTTAAGCATAGTTTACCTTTTGGTTTCAAGCTTGCATAAAAATGAAACGATTCCCGAGCGTAGTTCCTTTTCTATGTCAAGCTCGTTAAAAAATGAAATAGGTTGTTTTAAGCAAAGTTTACCTTTTAGTTTCAATCTTGCATAAAAATGAAACCATTCCTAAGCATAGTTAATTTTCTATTTCAAGCTCGTTAAAAAATGAAGTAGGTTTCCTTAAGCATAGTTTACCTTTTGGTTTCAAGCTTGCATAAAAATGAAACCATGTTTCAAGCATAGTTATTTTTCTGTTTCAAGCTTGTGTAAAAATGAAACAGGTCATTTTGAGAATAGTTCTTTCTCTATTACAAACTCGTTAAAAAATGAAGCAGATACCCTGAGCATTCTTTCGACTGATCTTTGAGCTCGTTAAAAAACAACAAGATTGTGTTGAGCTTAATTTTCATTTTTCGTGCTCTGGTTAAAACATGAAAAGTGGTTTGAGCTTAGTTTATTGCTTTGGATTCAAACATGAAAAAGGTTAAATTAGTCCTTTTTAATCTCTTTTTAGACTCTTAAAATTTGAAAATATTGCCGAGTAAAATTGTCTTCTTCACACTTGTAAAAGGACCTGAAGAGTCATCCTCCTAGTGATAAGTTTACCCCTTTTTTGGACTAGGGGGCACTATTTACAAAAAAGGTACACTCCAGCCAATCATGACTGGAAGAGTTCTCTAAGGTATTATTTTATATGTTTTTGGGCCTTAGGGAGTAAATCATACGAAAAAGGACCCTTCGGAGTCTTCTTTAGTTTGTTCAGACTCTCTAAACATGAACTACACCGAGTTTTCTTTCAATGGACTCGTTAAATTAAACATTGAAAGACCATTTTTGGGGAAAAAACCCATCCTTTCTCAGGTTTGTAAAACATATGAGTTTGTACTTGTCTGAAGGACGAGCTATATCAATTGTTTGTTACCCTCTTTCAACTCATAAAAAAGGAAAGAGACACTCATCAATCAAGATGGGGAAATTAAGGGAAAGGAAAAACATTTTGCAATAATGGCAGTTGTTAGTCACCTTTGAACATGCCACTTATATGCATTTCATTCAGTCAATTGGGTATTCAGCTTGTTTTCGAGTCGATCCACTTTCATGAGTCATGTCACTTCTTTGAGTCTTTCAAAGAATGCAGTGTCCATTGTCGCATTGTGTTCTGCCTCGTCAAATCAATACTGCCAAGTCTTCAGTCATTCTTCCTTATGTTCAAAAGGGAAATTGTTTTGAGAGTTTACACCTGCAGTCAAAAAAACGTTTTGTGTTAGTTACTTTTGAGTCGGTCCTATGGTTACATCATACTCAAAATTCCAAAACTTTGTTCCAAGTTTTGTGTCGTCGATGTGAGATTCATCATGGCCCTCATTTGATGAGACTATTCCTATTGACATCAGCTGATTATCCAGGAATTATTCTTAGAAACAAGTTTAGTACCTTGATATCTGTATGCATTAATGACAGATTCTCTAGCTCTTGACATAGGTTCACATCATTAACCTTTGATCGAGAGATTTGCCTGAGTGTTCAACATCAAATCATCTATTCACACTTAGTGGATTGTACTAGGGTACCTTGGGAATCATTAACATTAATGGTGATCTCACTTGCACTTATTAATAGTTCACATCATTGGTTGGTAATCAAGTGGTTTCTGCCATGGTCGACTTCAGATCATTGTAATCACATGGATAGAATCATACTTTGTGGAAGACGAGACGAAGAACCTGGGTATCTATTGAAAAGCACTCATAGATTTTTCCCCAGGTTGCGATGGAGTATATTGTATGAAGTACCATCATGGATCCACATTTGTATGGTCGTGGCTATGCTCAAATTTGCGTCTGTATGACATAGATCTACATTGTATGTCTGGTAACTATGTCCAAATTTGAGTCTTCTTCGCATGGATCTACGTTGTATTTTAGTAGCAATGAATTTTTTGTATCTCACATGGATCTATGTTGTATTGGTCGGCAGCCATGTTGTGAGTCATTTGGCACATGTATCAAAATTTTCTGCAAAACGTTTGTGATGCTTGAGAAGTTCTGACCATTGGACCTTTGCCTCGATACTATACCTTGTGCTTTCAAAGTATTATGCCTATAGTTTCTCTCTAGCCATCATACTTTGGGGGGCATCTCTGTTACACCGAAATATTGTCACCATCATGTTAGGAGATAGGTATTCCCTTGACTGATCCAATCCCTCAAATTTTTCCCTAGAGAAATGAAGGTTCAAATTATCCCCTTGCAATTTTTCCCTGTGTTGAGCTGGTAACACTCCTCTTCCATTGACAAAAAGCATTACCCAAGCCAACACCGCTCCTGATACATGAGCAAGAAGTGGTTCCACCGCTCTTTCCCTCACTGTAAGAAGCATTACCCTCTTATCACCACCTGGTTGCTTCATTGGAAGAGCGGTGCCTCAGTTTTCAAGGAAAAAAGAGAAGCTTCGAGAGGATTCTTGAAGCTAACCTATGTGGAGCCTCATCCCTATGGTTTAGAACTAGATGGAGCTCCAAGATCCTCCCTTTTAGGATCTTATATCAACCTCACCCATGAGATCATCAACCATACCTATCCTCCCATGCCATTTAAATACTGGCTCATCCCCCATGGGCAAAAGAGAGGAAAAATTGTGGTGCATACCCAAACTCTGTCAAATTCATTCTTGATTCTTTGGAGGCTAGGTGAAGTTATAGGAAAGGATCCATTGGAAGGAACTCTCAACACCAAGGCATGAAGGTTGTAGTCTCTCCAATCATTTATTAATAAAAAATGTCTTTTCTTTCCCATATTTACTGTTTCATATGTATATATTGCTTCATTCATTGGTCACATGCATAGATCTAGTTGATTATATTGTATGATATCATGTTCTCTTGTTGTTTTCCATATTTTACAGGTTCTTCTGTGAGGATAGCGAGAACAACCTATGAGAGAAGTATCATGGAATTTCATTCAAGCGATTAACCAAATCTAGGGGAAGTTTAACATTTGGTGTTTGTGTTTTGTTCTAGACTCGAACCATTCAGATCTAGGGAACCAGCTCTTGTCCGCAGGAGGTGTGTATTTCTGGCAACAAAATTTGTTGCATTATGTCTCATACAAGACAATATAAACTATTCACTATTTCATTATATTGTAGAAGCCGATACTCCAAGAAGAGCATGGAATATACTGAAAGAAGTATTTAGTGAAGAACCCGTTGTAGAAGAAAGTGACTTTGCAAGTCACGTAAAGCATCAGGAATCCCACAATGAAGTGGAATACAGACAAGAATACTTTGATTGTGAGGCAACCAGTGATCATGTAATCTGAGAAAAGGTTGTTGATCTAGTTGTTTTAGCTGATGACAGTAAACCTTTTAATGTAGTAGTACCCAGTGATGTGAGTGATAGTCTCTGAGCAAGAGATAGTTGATAGCAACATAGAAGATGCAACAGTTTCCGAGAATGAGCAACAACCAGTTGATAGCAGCACAAAAGAAACAACAACAGACAGTCCACCCCAAAACCAAAAAATCAGAAGCTTGAGAGAGTTATATGAACAAACTCCTCTTACCGATGAGCATCTACAATATGCTTTGTTTTCTTCGCAACCCACAATTTTTGAATAAGCAATGAAGGATGCACAATGGGTACATGCAAATGAAAAAGTCAATGAGAATGATGAAGTAGCTTCCATTGATGAGCAACACTAAGATGTGAATGCTCTCCAAGCAAAGTTAAAATATATTCATATTTCTTTTGACAAAAAAATTTCAGTGTGCAAGTAAAGATGACAACCAAAAAAATCATGTTGAAACAGAATAAGAAGACTTGCACTATGTTCCAAAAGCCAAAGAAGAACAACCACTTAGCATCAAGATCGAGAAAGACAAAGAAGAAGAAGTCCAAATACACTTCGAGGAAGAAAGTCAATCTAATTTTTTTGAAAGAAATGTAAGTGTAGCTAAGACATAGATGAGAATGCATCTTTTTGCATTGATAGTGCTCAAAGTATTGTCCTATTTTAGATTAAGGGGGTGTGTTAAGAATTTTAATCTCAAGTGACCACTATCAATAGTGCATTAATTAGTTACTTAGTTGACTAGTTGAGTTGGTCACATTATATAGAATTAGTGACCCATAGCATTTACCCAAAGAGAAGGTAATTTCAATTGCCGAGAGACAATCAATTATACCATTATGTGTTTTGCCATTTTCTACTTTTTCCCTTTTAGTTTTCTCTAATCTTTAACAAAATTCATATTCCACTCCTATCAGTGTTAGAAGAATATAACATTCTGAGACAACAAAAAAACAGAGGAGAGAAGGAGGAAAAGGGTGTTATGTTTATCCATCTCGTGAAATAAATTCATATAATGGTTGTAAAGATTGGAATTGTTCACCTTACAAACCATGAATTGAATGTGGTGCGGGACCAAAAGACGCTTCATGGTCAACTAATGACAGAGAACGAAGAACTCTTTCGGTCAAATCCTAGTACTGCAAAACCCAATAGTGCCAAAAAGAATGCAGGTCAACGACCATCTACTGCAAATGCTAACCGATGATTGTCTCTTGGGGGAACCATGCTCTAATCTCCCAGCTTGGATTTTTTCCTTTGAAAAGAAACAACTCTATCACGACAAGCGACTCCACAAGTTTTAAAGGAGACTAAAAGGATAGAATATTGTATAATCATCTAAACCAACAGGAAGACATAATTTCTAATTTATTTGTAGGTCAGTCTTGCTAGTAATGTAGCAAGTTGCAGATTTGATATATGTGACGCTTAACAACTGGACACTTAGACAAGATAACATTATTCTATTCTTTTTTAAATGACTGATTGCACCAAGGGAACCAGGTGGTCTCCAACCTGTCTGGTGAGAATTTTGTTGGGATACCTACATACAAGCATCCATTTTATCCCACGACAGGTCCACAAAAAAACAAGTTTCGCCCAGCTATCTCGCCATCGCCTTTCACTAGTATGTATAACATATATACACCTTTATAATTTTTTTAAATGATTTTAAAGATTATGTATGCAATAAATTTGTGTTTTAATGATTTTAAAGATTATGTATGCAATAACAACTAAGACACATTCTTATGGATAAAAAAATATTTCAAATCTAGGTCAGAATGTTACTGTTCTACTGAAGGCATTATAGCAAAATGTTACTAGAATTTATTATTTCCTTGGTAGTATTCTTCAGTTTTTGTTACATGCTATACTAAGTGATTAAATAGTACCCTTTACCATATTCGAGTACCTTTTACCATATTCGAGATGGAGGATGAGTGGAATGTAATGTCCCTTTTTGTAAATTTTGAAGAAATGTATAAATTGGGAAAAATTCAAGCTTAACTAGTCATGACTCTAGAGGGTTCCAATTTTACGAAATGAGTCTTAAAACATCTCAAGGTGTTTTTATGGATACTTTGTATCATACCTTATATCTCTGCAAACTTGTTTGTGGCTAATGACAAAAATACCAAAATTTTAGGAAATTGTGTTCAAATCCCCCCAAGGGTGATGGTCAAACTAGCTCTCCAAATCAAGTACGACCCTCCCAAATTTAAGAATAGAGTATGTGAATGAGTATCAGACACCAATGACTGTCCTTAATCATGTTTATCAAGTTCTGGAAATGAATTATGGTTTGCAACATTTGTAGGGTAACTTTCAACGAAATTGCTGATGGGGAAATTGCATAACTAGCTCGATTTTGACATATGAAAGGTGGAGTTAAAGGTTCAGATCAGGGTGTGACATATAAGGACCATATATAGAATACCAATGTATTCCCCAACAATATTAAACATGATAGAAATCCCTTCATACAAGTATGGTATACAACTCATTTAGTATGGGGGTCAAATACATTAAAAGTAGTGATTTAGTAGCATGGAATTGCAAGAGTTTCACATATGTATTTCTTGGATTTTGAACCACAGAGCATAGGGACATGAAATTACAGAGTAACACATCATATATTACTGTCACAAAATCATCAAACTTAGATAACATCCCTCATAGAAATATGACACAAGAATCCTTCAAGATTGAAGCTAAAGTTATGGAAACTAGTGGTTCAATGACATGAGAATGTAATATTTTCACACATGAGTTTATTGGATTTCAAACCATAGAGGATATGGACATTAAATTACAGAGTAATACATCATATATGGCTTTCCCAACATCATCCAACTCATATAATATCCCTCATACAAATCTGGTATAAAACTACTTCAAGATTGAAGCCAAATCCATGAAGACTACTGATACAAGGGCATGAGTATGCAAGCTTTTCATACATATACCTATGATATTTCGACTTACAGAGCATGTGGAAATAATATTATAGAGCCATACATCATATATTGATTCCCCATCATCATAAAACTCATATAAATGTCTTCATACAAATATGATATAAAGCTACTTCAATATTGAAGCCAAATCCATGAAAACTAGTTATTTAAGAGCATGGGGAATGCGAGCATTTCACACATGTATTTCTGAGATTTCGAGTTACATATCATATGGATATGATATTACAGATCCATACATTATAAATAAAAGCTTGGGCATCAACCATCCTCAACAAGGCACAAGAATCACTCCAATAAGTGCGTCATCAATTGTGAGTGTGGGGAAATGGAGAAGAAGGAATGAGAGAATGGAGAGATACACAAGAATTCGGCTGTATGACCTTCAACCTGAAAATAAAACTCCTTCATTAAGTTCCCGTGAAAGGTCTGAATGGCCTCTCCATCAACCAACTTGGAAAGGAATCCAACTCCCTCGAAATTGGTTCACTAGCAGGGTAAGTGTGCACTCATCATGCAATGGACAAGCAAAATCTCTCCAAAAATGCCAAAGGTCAATTAACAAATGATCAAAAGATATTCTCCTTCCTCATGACATCCTTTTATTAACTTCATGAGGCCTCCTAAGGTCGAATTTCCTTCCATGAGCTTCCTCCAACTCATCTTAGTAGTTTAGTAACTCGCATGACACTTGTCTTCCTCTTCATGCTTCAATTCTTTCCCAAATTCGAATGGCTGCCTATAACTCCCGAATTCGACCTCTTGGTGGCTATTTTTAGCCCTAACATGTCATATTTCTCATATGTCAGCAATCAACTCTGAATGTGTCATACTTGTCATAGAATCTTCCATCATTTGTTGTCATAGAGTGGATAGAATCTCCTTCCAAGTGGCACACCTTGTTTTTTAGTCTCTTCCTATTCCATGGGAGTTACCCTCCTTTACCAATTCAACTTCCTTCACTCATTATATGATATTTGACACCACAATACCATCCAATAATGTTACATTACCCATGTGTTCAAATTTGGATGAATATCATGCGAAGTGTGCGAGGAATCTAGTCACCCAAAGGCTTCACAAACTTCCAAGTGTCTTCATGATTCCATGCCACCTTATTTTCTTATAATTTATCATTTATGTGACCCATTTGAATGTGAATATGGTAAACTAAAGTCCTTTTGGGTCCCATAGCCCCTTATTGCAAAATTTATGTCTCCATATCAACCTAGGGAACTAGTAGGTTGGTGAAACATTATTTGCAAATAGTCTTATTTGGAAATTATTTAATTAAGGACATGACACGAAAGCTGAAGGAAGAAGTGAATTTTCTCAAAGAGCTTGTGATAAAACTACACTGGATGAAGAAGTGAATATTTTTTTCCTTTTTGGATTGGACTGTCATATCTGACACAACAACATAACTATAATATTTACTTTTGAACCGTTTTCAGGAATTGCTGTAGATATAGTAGATCTACTCGGGTTTGAAATTTATTTAAATCCATGAAACTTTTTGCCAATTTAACGAGCTTTCAAGTACACAACTAGATTCTTTATTTATTTCAGATTCATTTCATGTGATTTATTTGTTGTATACATATTATTGATTGTTGTCTCGCAGATTATACCCTCAATTCAATCTGCCCAAGTATCAACTCCAAATGCATGGAAAGTCTATATTGTTTCTCCCATGACTTACTAACCAACTGCGTTGAAGGCATAACTCTTGGTGAAAGGTTCAATTTTGTGGTTATCATATACTTATCGAAATCAGAGAATCTCTTTATGATTGGTATCAAACCAGAGAATCTCTTTATGATAGGTATCAAACCATCCACCAATAAGTGGCTCACATGCAACAGATAATCCTGAATTCTCGAATTGAATTCTCTTTGAAATCTGTTGACATTTTTAGTCATATTATTGGTTTGCTTCATCCTATATCTCAATTCATTTAATCATTTGCATTCTATCCAACTCCTTACTTTACTTTGGGGCATTAAAGGCTAAGATTGGAAGTGAGCTTTTGTTTGTTTTTCAATTGTGTTGTCAAAGACTATTTTGGATGAAAGGCACTCACCACCTCTAACTCCATATCAACCTCAATATTGATGTTCTCATACTAATGAATCAATAGTCAATAGTTAAACTCAAATATGATATTTTGAACGTTTTAAATTTAATTTTACACATACATGTATGGGAACTATGATACTTATAGTAATTATATGCTATATTTTACACATACATGTAATTTAATAATGTAAATATAATAATTATATTGTATGTTAAGTGTAATTATGTTTGTCTTTTAGAATATATTTGTTAAGAATGTATTTTAATATTATGAATATAATAGTTATATTTTATATTAATTATAATTAAGTTTGAAAAAATATTAGTGGTTTTAGAAAAATACGGAGTTTATTGGTAATAGTAATGATGATTAATATTCATTTAGATTAACTTTGTTGTATAAAATTTAATTTATCTAATGATTTTTATAATCTAATAATTTGGAAATCAAAATTTGGAATCCCTTTTATTTTTTGTTGGCTTGGATTATTTTGGAACTTCTATGCATCTTCCCTTTCTAATATACCTTAGGTTAGCTTATTCCAACTAATTCATGTATATCTTGCTATTGATTATTGTTTGGAAAACTTGTCAAGTTTGATCTAAAGATTCATTTCAATCCATCATTCCAAGGCTAGATGAGTTGGGTCTCTTTGAAATAACATGCTTTGAAATCCCCAATAGACCATCAAGCCACTTTGAAGGAATACATTTTGAAAGGCCCTAATAGACCATTAAGCCTCTTCAAAAGTTCAAACCTCTTTTTGAAGGATTTGCTTGATGGAAAAATTCATTAGACATATTTTGAAAGTCCTTGATAGATTACGGAGCCTCTTTGAAAAAATATCCTCTTTGAAGGAATACATTTTGAAAGGCCCTAATAGACCATTAAGCCTCTTCAAAAGTTCAAACCTCTTTTGAAGGATTTGTTTGATGGCAAAAGTCATTGAGCATATTTTGAAAGAACATCTTTTGAAAATTCCTCATAGATTATGGAGCCTCTTTGAAAAAATATGGATTAACTTGATGGCAAAGCCATTAGGTTTACTTGAAAGTACATCTTTTGAAAATTCATCTCATGGAAAAGCTCTTATACTTATAGTATTAATAATTATACTTAAATGTTATTATACTTTTAATTTTAATGTTGTTGTACTTAAGTTATAATATACTTTAAATTAATAATTATACTCTGAGTTTCTCCAATACAGTATGTTATTATACTTTAAATTAATAAAATATTAAAACAAAAATCAACAAATACTAAAAAAAAATCAACCAAAATTACATAGTAATAGAACTTTCTTTTTAGATTGCCTCATTAACCCAAGGAAAAAATATTTAATAAGATACATATTCCAAATTAACCATTCAGCAACCCATTCAATTTTAAATATAAAAAATAGTGTCTTCATTCATTCATGCATCTTTGTAATGACTAGTCGGCGTAAAACTTCGTACAGCGTGGTAGATACCATGGCCCATATAGCCTAGAGCTCCAAGTCACGCCACATCACTTGGAGAGTTGTGCTCTGAGTAGGTATACATTTTTAAAACCTTACACTTTATCAGAGACTTATTTAACGTATAAATCTTCAAAGATCTGTCCTCGTGCAAATAGAAATGCCTAGAATTTTGAGAATTCAAAGCTCTGTGCCAACGAGGAACCCGTAGATGCACGCACATCTTAATTTATTGTACCCGAGATGTCTCTTTAGATCTTATACAAGAATTATTTCTGATAGCGAATCTTGATAGGTTGTACAAAATGAAGGTTTTCCCGAGATCATTTACTGTAAAGGTTTAAAAGGATCCAAAAATCCAACTGGAAGACACGTAAATTATAAGAAAACCAAAGATATTCGACGACAGAGGCGACGATACCTTGAAAACAGAGAAAGTAAATAGTGGATTGTACCATGGTCACGTGCAGAGACGGCTCTGAACGATCAACTTCATACTAAAAAATGAGAAAAAACATCCTTCCACACAAAAAGAAATATTCGAAGTAAGTGCCATATCAGATGAGTTTGCCAGTGAGAATTTATAAGTGGGCATTATCAGTGCTTTGTTGGATGAATTATTCAGCCAACGGCCAACATGTCGAGGTTACTAAGAGGTGAAGTAGATTTACAGGTGCCAGCAAGTTCATTGTGGAAATGTTTAAGCAGAGATTTGGTTCATCTTTTGCCAAAACTTGTGCCTAAGATGGTCTCTGAAATTAAGATCTTGGAAGGTGACGGTGGCTTGGGCACCATATTGCTGCTGAGATTTGAAACAGGTAATAAACGATTGCTCTAGTCAAATTCTGATATTTCCTTCTGTCTTGATTCAAAAATTATTCTACAGTCCATTTGAATTATGTTTATTTTCTCTGTGTAGGTGTGGGAGGGAGCAATTATCAGAGAGAAAAAGTAGTGGAAATGGATGATGGAAAACGTGTGATTGCAAATGAGGTCTTGGAAGGAGGATTCAGAGAAATGGGATTCAGTTATTTTAAAACCAGATTCGAACTGAAGGAAAAGGGAAAATCCTTGACCAGTGCCGAATGCACTGTGGAATATAAGGGTGCCGGAGAACAAGTCCGTTCGCCGGAGGAAGCACTGCAAGCCAGTTTCTTCATCTTGAAATCCATGGAGACTTACTTGTTATCAAAATAAAACATTTCTTCGATGGAAAAATTTCAGCCATGGCCTTTAAAGTTTACATAAAACTTGCTGTTAATGCCCAGTAGATTTTAAACGGTTAATGTCCTTTAGATTTCATATAGGGTTTCCATGAAAGCAAATAAAAATATTTTGCTCTATTTTCTATTGGCATTTTGTTGCAACCTATTTGGGACCTATATAATGTGTTAAACAATATCCTCACTTAATGTTTCATAGATTTTAGCCTATATCTTAGCAAATGCGAGTAGTCTTATAATAATAATCAACGCAACCATTTCTAAATTGTTTATACTATATAGTTTTGAATAACCCCAATCTGTGTATATGCTAAATGTAGAATGTATTAATATCCGGAATTGATATTTTTAATGGTTGCAATATCTCAGATATTGTTGGCTAATACTCAGATATTTTTAATGGATGCACTTATCAATGTTTTTATCTCGTACAAAATGAAGGGTTTGATAATTAGTAGGGCATGCACTAATTAATTTTACAAAGACATTGATTTCTAATCAGCATATTTTCATTAAGAATTTTCATGTTTATACTCCTAACAAGGCCTAAGAAGTTAAAAACTGAATGTCAGATATGGTTTTAATTTTCTCGTAAAGATTCGTTATTAATCAAATGGATTTCCAAAGAAAATTGTTGTCAAAGCTTTCTATAGTTGCAAAAAGAAAAAAATGGTGCAATTGTACGTATATAATTTGAGGGATTTGAGACAGGATCTCTGTAACAATCAATCTTCTGAATGGGGAAGATGGCAATGAAAGAGTTTTTTCTGTTGCAAGTCTTTTTCCACAGGAATTTTGTTGTTGTTGTTGTAAGTTATGTACTGTACATATATGGTAACAAGTCATTTGAGAGAATACTTTTTTTATATATGAATTTATTGGATTTGCTTACCGTGACATAATTAAAAAACAGCTCTCGAATGCCATTGCCACCCTGCTTTGTTCATTACGAAGAACAGTCAGCAGCCTCTAACTCTTCTGTGCAATTGGAATCCGTAGCAAGTGCAAGTGATCTTCTGGACCTTCCAACTCGTTTCTCTTCAATATTTGTTGTCGATATATATAAATTTTGTTGCATTAATTTGAAACCCTCAATTACCAAAACTCTGCGGAATTTGGTTTTACGTTAGCATTTTAGAGTAAGTTTCAATTTCCAGAGTTTTGAAGTTCGTATGTTTTTGTCATACTTGGTGATTGGAGTAGCTTTTGCCTTTTTCCAAGGAACATATGCATTTTTTGGGCTTTCGCTGATGGTAATCAATGTATCAGTGGAAGTTCATTTACACTTATTATACAGTTTGATATAACAGTAACATGATCAGTGAAACTTGCAATAGAGAGTAAATAGAAATCCTTAATTAGGATAAATCAACTATATTATAATATAATAGAGGTAATTATATTAGTAGATGCTTTGTAGATGAAAATTAGTCTTCCCACTTTTCTGATTCATCTTCTAGAATGTTTAATAGATATGGATTTAAGATAATGTAAATGAAAATCAATCTTCCCACTTTTATGATTCACCTTCTAGAAAGTTTTGTTAAATAGCATTATAGTGTTTAGACTATTTGTAGAGTTTTTTTAGTTGACATTTTATCTTTAGTCTTCTTTATTTTTATTTTTTTGGGTTTTTTTTCTTTTGAATATAGTTGATTTGTTTTTTAAACATATTATAATATTTTAATTTAAACTTTTTTTTATGAAGTGTGTAATTAATTTAATATTAAAAAGAAACAAATTATAAAAAATAAATAAAAAACATGAAAAATTAGGGTTTAAATTAAATGATTTATTTAAAATTTTTGTATGAAAATTGTATTGATTCTTTAAAAACAAATCGATACCCCGATTAAGGATAACACAAAATTTAAGCAACAACATTTTAAAACAAAAATTAACAAGGACATTCTATGAGTTAATAATAAAGCCCAGTGAAGCGTTTACATTTCATTATCATATTATGCGTTCTTTAAGATTCAAGGTTATATAAGAATCACCTGCCTCGTTTATTTTTTCACGGGAAATATAAATTCAGATTACGAGTCCTTTCAGTTGTGTGTATATAAAACCAGATCCCCCTCGATGGTCTTGTATTCCAAAGAGCAATGGATGGTGGTGGAAGACGAGTCTTGGTTTTCCTTCATCTCAAACCTGGTTTTGTAATAACCGAATCCTAGTTCTCTGTGTCCTCTTTCCAATACTTCAAATGTTATGATGCTTTTTCTCAGTCCTTTTCAACTATTCTTTCTTTCAGATGATTATTATATATATCAAAAATATTTTAGTTTACTCTATGCATAGAGTGGTTGGTGTATAAGTCATTCATTCATTAATTACCCGTCTACCATAAATTATAAGTTATCAATGTGTCCATGCATAAATTATCTATTTATCAACTATCACTTATTTTTTTTATATATATTTTTTTCTTTCACATTATTTCATTTTTTGTCATGAATTGTTGGTTATCCATTCATCACGGACAAGTTATGGGTGCATCCACTACCAATTATTCAGCTACCAAATAGTTTTTATATTCATTTTTTTTATAATTATTTATTTATTTTTCCAACTGAAATCCTATTGAAATTGTTGGAATTGCAGCTTTAGGTTGTTTGAGAATTATATTATAGGGAGGAAGGCAGAATCTGTTTTTTCAGTCAAAATTGCACTTCCAACAATGTAAATAATGATTTTTGTTGAAACTGTAGCAACCAATTTCCCAGACATTTGGATATGGGCATCTTTCTAAATCCCTATTATTTTGTCTTCATTTGAGATAAGACAACCCAAGATAGAATAAAGGTAGGTACATAATTAAATAGTCAATTTTATGAATTCTGTAAGAGAGATGTTATATATCCATGTAAGCCCCTAGAGACAAATACATGATTAGAGTGCGTGAGAAATGATTGTAAGCTATTATAATTATTAAGGTTTTTGCAGTGTAAAAATTATTGTGTTGGATTGTGTGATTTGTTGTTGTATTTAATTTGCTTCTATTGATCTTTGTTTAATTTATTTACTTCTTTCGCTACCAACAATTTCAGTAAAAATTGCATCCCCATATTTCTGCAAAAGTTGCTTAAAAATATGCAAATCCTCTAAAATTGAAAGTTGAGAGTGCACTGTTATTGACCAAATTAGAAATGCAAGACAACAAAATTATATATATATATATATATATATATATATATTATCTTGCTTTTTTATATTACCTACTTTTTTGTAGGTATTGTTTTTTTTTAAATACTATATCAAATTTCCCTTTATGGATATGTATTACCTATGTTTAAATGTTAATATATATATATTCTCTTGCATTTGTATATTACCTACTTTTTTTGTAGCTATTGTTTTTTTTCAAAATACTATGGAGAAGTAGCGTCGTTTTTCAAAATACTATATGAAATTTCCCTTTATGGATATGTATTACGGAAATGTTTAAATGTTGTTTTTATATAAAAATTTTAGTCCAGAGTCCCATGGTATTCATAAATTATAAATTTATGAATACCATTTGAGAGAGATGTGTCATGATGTCAGAAGTCAAGAGACATGTGTTCAGCCAATTGGTGAGGCCCCTCTTGTACATCCAATGTTTGGATGTTAGACTGATAAATGACATGTCAATGACTTCAATATTTATAATCATGAGAAAACTGAAAAATGATACATTAGGTTTGTCCCATGGTATTCATAATTTATAAATTTATGAATACAATTTGAGAGAGAGGTGTTATGATGTCAAAAGTCAAGAGACATGTGCTCAGCCAATTGGTGAGGCCCCTCTTGCACATCCAATTTTTGGATGTTAGACTAATAAATTACATGTAAATGACCTCAATATCTATAATCATGATAAACCTGAAAATGATATATTAGGTTTTGTTTAACGTATATGTGGCCGAACTAGAAACGCATTTGGATGTAGAACTCACATTTATAAATGAATAGTTGAGGGATCTCATTTAGCATTCAACTGTTGGATGTCAGACATAGGATACATAACATTGACATGTCGTTTATCACTGTAACATCTGCTTTTGGATGTTGGACTCATAAAGCACATGTCAATGACCTCAAAATTGAAATTGGTAGATCAATTTTGTCTTTGACATAGACGTTGCTTTATGTCAACAAATGAAGTTATGTTCCATCTATAAAATGGTAAAATAAATATTGTTTCAATTTTATTGGTTTTGTTTATAACCATATGTTTTTTCATTGTTTTGTTATATAGCTACAAATGGATCCTGCCATCTGGAGTTTGTTGCCAATGGAGATATTGGAACTGATTTTGTTGTGGGTTCCTTTTTTGACATTGATCCGGTTGGGATCAACTTCTAAACATTTTCAGGCAATTTTGTGGCAACGAGCATTTAGAACTTCTTGGTTAAACAATCACATAACTGAAGTTGGTTTTTTTGTTAAGTCTAGCACCCATATGAGATCGAAATACTATATAAGTTTATAAATTATGTAGGCCATACGTCTTTTCTGCATATTACCAATCCAGAAAACAATTATTCAGTTGAATGCACGGCTGGTTCAAATATTTTGCTATCGATGTTTTGTTCATTGCTAGGTCACAAGCGCTACTTTATTATTAACCCATTCGAAGGATGGTTTTTATATATAGGCATGATTGAAATTGGAGTGCTTGGTTTCTTCACACTCATAAGCAACATTGGTGATCACAAACACGGATGGATAGTTGTTCGTCATGAAGAGAACAAACATGGTTCAAAATTTTTTGTGTCCAACAATGTGAATAGAGATTGCAGAGAAATTGATGCAACTGGCTTCATTCCAACCCCTCCTAAAGATGCATTTTTTTTAATGGAAAACTATATTGGCTACATATGAGAATCATTTCAGAGGAAGATGCTCTATATTCCTATACTATGTGGTCACTCAACATTGGATTGAACAAATGGGCTAGTCATGCAATTCATATAGGACGCATCAAACGATCCATGCGTTTGACTATACATCAAAACCAGTTGCTATGTCTTGTGAACGATGGTAGGACAACTATATGGTCCATAACTGAAATGATAGATCTGAGGATTGGTGCATCTGCAGCTGAAGAGGTGCATGGGTTTTGGATATTTGGAAGAAATTTAAGATGGACCCTTTTAGAAGTTACGACACTCCATATAAATACACGTTGTCCTAGGTACCTTCCATTTCGGGCTGTGGGGAGTTTTATTTTGATGTGTAGGTGTGGTCGAATCTCGTACATTTATTATGACCTCAACACTTGCAGGGTTACTCATGTAGGACCCGATGAAGGATCATTGCTCCGAAGTCATCGATTGCCTATGCCAATAGACATCCAATGTACCAACATTGTAATATCTAGAAATTGTTGCCCTCTAACTCCAAGCATGAAAGCATTCGACGATTTACTCCCTTTTCCTACAAATTGGGATGAGTCGTTGGAGCGTTATGGCATGTAAACAATATGCAAAAAGGACGTTTTTTTGCATATTTTGTGAATTTTGGTCATCTTTTTATATTATCTACATCCATGTAATCATTAGATATATCTAAAAAATTATATTGCACCAAAAAATATCCATTGTGGATGTTATGTTTTCTTGTAGTGTATGTATTTTTTTGCGATCATCTTTACATTTTGTCATTTTATATTGTACTTCAATTGGACAAGTAACATGAAAAAAAATGTTTCCCTTAGTCTAGCACTTTTAAATTATACTTATGCCTGCAAAAAAAAACCTGTGTTTTATGAGTATTTGAAACTAAAGGCATATTTACATTAATCCATTTGCTAACCAATTCTCTTATTTTGTGTTATAGAAATGGATATGGTCCCTGCAATTTGGAAATATCTGCCAATAGACATACTTGAAATCATCTTTCTTTGGTTTCCTTTATCTATGATTATCCGTTTGAAAATGGTTTGCAAAGGTTGGAATCGTATTGCGTCGGAAAAAAATTTCATCTCACAATGGAAACACAATCAAACGAAAGAATATGAAGTTTTGGTTGGTTTTGGCTCTTCTGGTAGACATCAGTTCGTTGGCCATTACATTAGCCAAATAGGAAAATGTTCATCTCTGTCTATGCAACTCCTAAACAACGAATACAAAATTGAATCCACATGTGGTTCAATTGTTGCAGTTTCATCCTCCAGTATCTTATATCGAAAAAATAAACTACTACATTGCCAATCCATTCATAAAGACTTGTACAATTGTAGGGTCTCTTGGTCTTGGTGATTGGGGTTTCTTTACATTGTTGAAAAAATTTGAACAACAAAAATATCATTGGGTAGCATTGAAACATGTTTATACAAAATTTAAAACAAAATATTTTATTTCCAGCAGTATTCATATGCAGTGGAGACAAACATGTCCTATAGATGGCGATGTTTTGCGGCCCAAAAATCCCATATTGTATAATCAAACAATGTTATGGGTGGATAGTCATGTGGTTTCTAGAGATAATCATATATGTATATACAAGCTATGTTGGATAGATCTTGAGGATAACAAATGGGGGTTCTAGTTTATTCCACACTCGAATTCAACATTATCGATTTTCCTAGCATGTTATCGCAATGAGCTTCTTTGTTTTATCAATGATGGGAGAACTACGGTGTGGTATATAGAACCAACAAAAAATCAAAATGATTCAACAAATTCTTCGATAAGAAATGGATGTTTAGAAGGTGGATTGCGATGGAGTATCATGTCTAATTTGACCTCGGGCATTAATGGCAAATGCAGTGGATATTTTCCTGCTGTAGCACTTGATAATTACATGCTCATGTGCAAACACGACCGTCTTACTTTTGGTTTCTATGACTTCATTGACGCACATTCTAATTTTGTAAGCGAGGATAGAATGTTGGATTCTGCATTATCCAAACTTGAAAATCCAACACACCCAAGTGTTGTTGAGCTTGTAGACAACATATCCATCATTCTAAGTTGCCCAAACAAGGATTCAATTGATGATGTGTTTTCAATGGGATTATATAAACATATATGGCATGTAACTTGCATGTATGTTATGCAAGTTGACATGTTTGGATGGTTCTTAATCATACTTATTCAAAATATTTCTTCCCAACCTACTTTACCGGATTTTTGGCAATCAGTGCTACATATGGAATTTTACTTACCTATACTTATGCAAATAGAGATCTTCAATACTTCATTACCATGCTTATTGGATTTGTCTCTTCTGATGTTTGCCAATTTACATTCTCTATGAAATAGAAATTATTCATACATGCCAATTTTTTTTTTCTTGGATACAAAACTTGAGTACAATATTAGTTTATATCTTGGCGATCTTCGGCAATACAAATATTATAAGATAATATTTGAATAAAGTTCAAAAATCTTAGAAATATTATAAGATAATATTTGAATAAAGTTCAAAACTTTTACGTTTGTGTTTCTTTTTGCTATACTTGTAACATGACTTTGTACACTAATATGGTTTGACATTAACTAATTTTTTTATGTTCATGTAGAAATGTCGTCAGAGAAAAATAATAATTGGAGCAGTGAGAAGAACTTGATGGAAACATCACGCCACACAAAAAACGAATCCTCACGAAAACACTATAATAAAAAAAAGGAAGACATTAATAGGAAACATCGTTCAATATGCCAAGAGAATAGTGAGCAAATTGGCAAACAAATAAGAGAACAACATGGTCATTCCTTTGCAAATGTCATTGATTCTCAGGGCGAGCCCACTAAATTCCAGAGCATATCTGATATAATGAGGAGATCAAATTGCCGAAGTCAATTTATATCATCAACTCCTACATATAGTGACAACTGTAACGAAATTTTGAATGAAGTTATTGAACCTTTTGTAGATCATACTTCGGGAGAAACATTTTCTAATCATGGCACCAAGGTATAAGGATTACATGGCGTTGTCTATATTTGAAAAAGTATTTATCTGTACAATATAGATATACTTACATACATGTTCAATGNATACAGTGGCTATACAATTAGCTTCCCACAAGATATCGTTTCAATTGTTAAGACTCTTCCTCGTTGAATAGAAGACATAGACATATTAATTGTCAAGAGAGAAGGGCCTCCATCCAAGCACTATGATTGCATTGTTAGTAGGTTGCGAGTAATGGATGCATTGCATTACAAAATACGGATGGACAAATATTACCAAGATGTTGAAGTT
>LPNX010302643.1:257539-271905 GCA_001517045.1 Pseudotsuga menziesii
GGGGGGTTAAAGGTAGGGATACGAGGAGGAGGCTTAAAGGTAGGGAGAGGAGGAGGGATTAGAGGTAGGGAGAGGAGGATGTGGGGGTTAGTAAGAGTTAGGGGGAAGAGGGGATTGGGGGGGCATAAAATAATAAAAGTATTGGTATAATTGACAAAACAAACACTCATTGTAGTATTTGAAAATGCATGTACGTTGTTCTTAAATAAAATGTGCACCTGTTTTGCATCAATACAATGCGCACGTGTTATGATTCAATAAAAAGCGCACTCGTGTTTCTTTAATATAACAAGCACACATTTTTTTAAATTAAAAAATGTATTCCCTACAAATGATAAGGCCGAGCCTCCACCCATTCTTATATGGCATTCTTATGCCTATGTGTCTGCTTCATAATTTGCATCGGATTCAACATGCCTATGCCTTGGAGTATGATAAACCATGGCTAATTGAGCATTATATCCAAATTTTCAATATTCTCGTGTTTAGCCGTTGGTTACAATATGCTGCACACCTCCATTTTTTATGAAATTTTAGAAACAGATATGGGTTTTTTTGCAGATTCCAAATATGTAATTTTTAACATGAAAACATATTTTTTCTATTTTTTTCTTATTTATCTTTTGTCATCACTCCTCAACTCAAAAAACATACTATTAGTGTTTCATCCATATCTCTTTCGTTTCTCAACCACTTTGAAAACAAACTGTATGGTGCACTAAAGAACATTGACCTCTACATGCTATCAAAAACCCATTTCCAAATAATTGCATTAAGACATTCAAACACTGCATCCACAATTGACATACCATTTTCAAGGTTTGATCTCTTAGATAATTAAAAACAAATTTAAAAATATTACTTTTATTATTGGAAAAATAATCGTACACTAGTCCTATATGTTCTCTATATGTATACTGGTTTTTGTAAGTTTATTCCATCATTTAGTCGCTCAAAGGCTACACCCACAAAAATATATACCTTATAATTTGTCCCAAACATAAAAGTGCTCGTTAAAAAATATCTAACTTTAGAGAGTTAACAACATTTTCAATAGAAAAAAATTATATATTTGGAAACGCCATTCAATTTCCTACATTTCTTGTTTTTTTACTCATCGCAAAATTCATTGTGGAAGTGTCTCAAAATACCCATGTAAGTTGATGGAAGCCTATTTTTTCAGTTTTCTATTGCATCTAATGCGTCAAAAGAGACCCTCATCATCTTGCACACACCCCTCTATGAAACTCAAACAATTCTATTTCCAAGGGTTTTGTAAAAATGTTTGCAAGCTTATCTCTAGACTTAAAGAACTCAATAATAATTTCCTTAGAATTCACCAAATCTCTAATGAAATGGTACCTAGTGTCAATGTGTTTTCTCTTCTTATGAAACACATGGTTCCTTGACAAGGAAACAGTAAATTTATTATTGAAAAAGATCTTTGTGGGACCTTCTTGCTAGTGAAAAAACTAGAGCAACATAATTATCATCCACACTGCCTAACATGTTTCTCATGTCGCTACTATATACTCTACTTTTGTAGATGACATTGTCATTATGGATTGTTTGTTCAATACCTAGGAAAATGCTCCTAAACTGCAGTTGAACAAATTGTGATGTGTGTTCTTCATGTCATCACTACTACTAGCAAAATCACTATCAGTGCAACCAATTAAATTAAAATTAATATTGTCATCATAGAAAATACCATACTCGAGAGTTCTTGCAACATATCTTTAAATCCTTTTCCCATTTTGCCAATGACTATTCTTAGGTGACTCCATGAACAATGTACATAATGTCAGGCCTAGTTGCAGTTAAATACATGAGTCTACCTAACAACCTCTTATAAAGAGTTGGATCAACACATGATCCAATATCAGTCTTGTTGAGTTTTGTCACGCTTGCAATTCGAGTTGCAACTACCTTACAATTCTCCATCCTGAACCATTTCAAAATATCTAGAGCATAATTACTTTGACAAATTAAAATGTTTTCATCATACTTTCTTACCTCTAGATACCATGACATCTCAAACTCAGTTTTCATGTCTGATTTAAAAGAATCAACTAAGAGGTTACCTATAAAGATTAAATCATGTACATACAAACACATAATCAGGATCTTCCCTTCCTATTTTACCTTAGTGTATAGGGTAGGCTCACTTAGACTCCTGTTAAATCCAGTATTGCACAAATATTCATCAATTCTATTATACCACACCCTAGGTTCTTTCTTCAACCCATAGATAGCCTTCTTCAACCTATATACTTTGTCTTTGTTCCCATTAATTTTATATCCTAGAGGTTCATTTACATAAACTTCTTCTTCCAAATATCCATTCAGAAAAGTAGACTTTACATCCATCTGATGTACTCTCTAGATATTATAGGTTGAAATGGCTAAAACCATTCTGACTATGTCCAACCTAGTTACTTGTGCAAATGTTTCATTTTAATCAATCTCGGGTTTCTTACTAAACCCCTGAACCACCAATCTAGAATTATATTTCTCAACTTCGCCTTCAATGTTCAATGTTTTCTTGTAGATCGGTTTAACATTGAATGGGTTTTTCACCCTTAGACATACCTACAATCTCCCAAGTATTTTTTCTTTCTATGGACTTAATCTCATTGTGCATAGCATCAATCCAAATATCCTCTTCAATTGCTTCTTCAAAATTCAAAGTATCACAAGCAAGAAAAGAAAAAATCTTATTTTTATCTATCACATCTTCTTTTTCATATATTTTCCTTAAATTTATAAATTTCTTTCCCTTAAATCTATCCCTTAATGTTGCTAAGGTAGTATAGAATCAAGGCTTACCTCTGGGATAATATGCTTCTTTCCACCATGTCTCGATGGACCTCCATGCTCAAGAATTCTAGGTTTCCTCAACTACATTGGGATTCCATATATCAGTTTTCCTCTAGGAACAATTGCATTAGGTATATTCACCTATGGATTCTGCACTCCACCTTCAACTTCCTACTAGGCTTCAATATCGTCATCGTGAGGAATCAATGCTCCCCTTCCAACTTATTTTTTTATGCTTCCATCCCAAGACTCCTCTTCTCTGAAAGTCACATATCTACTGATCACAAACTTCTTGGTGATGGGATTATAGAGCCTCTATCTATTAGACTCATCATTGTATCCCAACAGGATACACCTCTCGCTTCTATCATTGAGCTTTGTTTTTATTTTCTCAAGAACATGTGTGTAGGAAATGCACCTGAAAATTCTCAAATGAGACACATCGCATTTCCTTCCACTCCAAGAAGGGATAATTTTAAGGGCGAAATTTAGCCCATGGGCTATTTTTAGGGGGTTTTCTTGAAAAAACGATTCACCATTTTTCAATTTTTGAAGCCTTGTTTCACCCAATTTTGATGGGGTAAAAATTTTTCACCCTAAAACTCGCCAAATTATTATATAAATGATATAAAATCCTTGTAAATTAAAATAATTTTTGAAAAATATTGCCAAACATTTTATAGTTGGTGTTTTAAGAATTGGTAATATTCGCCAACATTTATGCACTTTTAAATAAGTATGGTTCCTTAAAATCATCCCTGAATCCAAGCTTATTATGGTTTCATATCCCTAACATTATTATTTGGACTTCTATTCAAAATATATATTGAACACATCATTGCATCTCCCCAATAGCTACTGGACAAATGTTTCCCATTCAACATACTTCGAGTTATCTCTATGATGGTTATATTTTTCCTCTCAGCCACTCCATTATGTTGTGGAGTATAATGAGTGGTGTACTACCTCTTAATTCCATATTAGTTGCAATAGTCAATGAAATATTTCAACTTAAACTCACCACCCATTTCCGCTCTGAGCACCTTGATGTACTTCCTAGATTTCTTCTCAACCATGGCCTTAAATTTCTTGAAAACACTAAAGGGTTCATACTTCTGCTTCAAACAATAGATCCAGGTGTTTATGTTGTAGTCATCAATGAAGCTTAAGAAATATAAGTTTCCAACCAATGATGGAATTTTCATTGGCCCACACACATTTGTGTGTACCAACTCCAATGGAACTTTTGATCTATATGACACACCAGAGACAAATTTGTCTATGTGAGACTTCGCTAGACACTAGTATAAAAATGGGTGATAGTTGATTAGGCGACCAAAAAATTTGGTCACCGTGTGAAATAAATGACTAAGCAACAAAAACGGTTTGTCACAAAAGGGGTTTTAAGTGAAATATGACCAAATTTGACTAATTTTATGCGATTACAACTAAAAATGACTAACTTAGTCATGAGATAATAAAAAAATATGACTAACTTAGTCACGGGACAAAAAAATATGACTAACTTAGTTATGGAATAAAAAATATGACTAGAGAGTCTAAGATAATAATTATATAACATGTCCTAATTAATATCAAATATTTATTTAAACCTCATCACACAAATTAAGAGTGTTTATATATGATATAATATAAGAATTTATAATAGATATGTCAATATTCTAATTGACATAATAGACCTAATTAGTTTGTATTAATGAATAGAAATTGAATAATTCTCCATGATATTTATCCTACTCCATTTACTTGGCAGTATAGTGTTGATGCTCAACATCGACATGATTCTGAAGGGTCAAAACATGATGCCTTAGGAGAACCTATTGAACTTTTTTCACAATATCATTCAATCTATTTTGTCACATCTAGTTTGATGTGCTTATCATGTCCATATCTTATTTCACCACTTTTATTTTCGTATTATTCCTTTGATAGATCGGCCAAATTACATCATGTGCATCATCATAGTGGGGTTAAGTCAAATCTTAGATATTTGTCATCTTTCCCTTTGAGAATAATCATGTGGTGAAGTTGGTGTCATTTTCTTTGTATCGTGGTATTGGTTGTGTTCATATTTCATTTGAACAAAACTATTGTTTTTTACCCTCTCTACAGTATGTTAAAGTTTCGGCAAGTTCATGTATTTTGCGTCATGTTAGCTAAAAAATGTCAATTTCATAACCTCCATTAATTCTCCATATGCACCAATTCATCATGGTTCTCCTCACACACGATTTCAAAACATTCTAAAGTTCCCCATGGGTCTCTCCCCTACAAAAAATTGCTAATATCCTCAATTTTGAAAAGAAAAGAAAACAATCCTCTCTTTTTGTAAAATTTCCTTCGTTCTCATCTTCTTCTTCTTCTTCTTCTTATTATTATGCCTCCATAATCCCCAACGAATTTTCTTTCCTTTTCCCATTTAAAATAAAGAAATTATTAAAAATATATATAGTCATATTAGCATTCCCTTTTTCATCAATATTTAGTATATATTAATATATTATATAGTTAATATATGCAATATATTAATATTAGTATTAACCAATTTTAAAAAACAAGAATATAAGTAAAACAAATCTCATAAAGGAATGGAAACTAAATAATAATAAAGAAGGAAAAAGAAGGAAAATAGTGATCGGGAGGGAAAATAGAAAATTAGAAAAGAGTTTGGGATGGAAAATAAGAGAAAATAAATAAAAATAGAGCATTTTTCAAAAGAAACTTCAATAGATCTTATCGACACTAATTGTATCACAGAGAGGAAGCATTATCATTACTCTGCTCACGAAGAGGAAGAATTGAATTTCCTTACTCTTCTCCTTTCATTAATCGGTAAGCTATCTCTGAAACTCATTATGTTTTCTCTTTGTGTATGGAATTTTATGGGTTTGTTTGGTGGGTCATTGCATGTAGGTTTGGTATGTACTTTATTTTTTATAAATAGAATGCATATTCGGTTCCTGATTGGGAGGTCGGGGTTGCATTTAGCAAGTAGCATGAAATAAATATGAGAATAACAACATAGAGATCTAGAGCAAATATTTCTCATCAAAGATCCATTTCTCATGGCCCAGATTATTGATGTCTTCAAAAAGAAAGGGAAAACCATCAAGGTATTGTTGTGTTGTGTTTATGTCGTGTTAATTCCCTCTCTCAATGTTTCATCAATGGATAACATCTATGCTTTTTTGGTCAATTGCTACCATCGCAACTTTGGATATGGTGGTCAGGGCATCTTTTTTTGAAGAAAAAAAATGAGGCCACTATTGAACGTATCCTTCTCCCCACTTGATACTTCTTGTGAATCATTCTAAATCTAAGTGGATATATCTATCTATCATTCCCTTTCCAAGTACTTGTGCATTATGTACATGTACATTGTTTTTTGAGTGCTCTAATGGGCCTAGGGTTTGTGTACATTATGGAAGAAAAATGTGCCATCCCTTTGGACAATGGATCCACATCTTCCCTCGCTGTGGTGTATTGTTTTTCATTTTGGATTACTCCTGTATCCTCGATGGGCATGGTGTTACTGAGATTTACTTACATGATATTATTCTTATGTGTTTGGGTGGACATGTGGGTGTTCTCTTCTCAAGATTTATCTGCCCTCTATGTGTGGGTTGGCCTTTGGCCTTGTTGAATTCATGGCTTATGCAATGGTAATTGGGACATATTGAAGGATATTGCGTTTAGAATGGGAAAACTTCCTTGACTAGTTTTGATCCCCAAGTTGGGATCATCTTTAGGTGGAATAAGCCCTGAATAAAGATAATCTTTTTTTTGATGTAGAAATATTGAGATGATAGGTTAATGGAGAGTTTATTATTTTATTTTAGATTTGAATGATGGGATTCCTCTTTGAAGGGGCCACATCAAAATTTAATCCATATTATAAAACCTTACGCACATCATCCTCCAATTAGTGGGTTGAAAGAATAACAACGATTAATTTAGGCAGGCATATCCCTTTTGATTATTCTTTAAACTATTGAATTTTTTAATAATTTTTTACTTCAGCGAAACTAAATTATTTTCCATCCTATTTGCAAACACAGATTTGATATCTAATAGCTCTTATTCAACATAAATTTAAAATATATATGGGTTTTCCTTGCGGAAGGAAGTCCTGGCCTATTAATCACATCGCACCATTAATTATGGGCAAGTCAGGCCTAGTCAGTCTTAATTTTGGTATTGTTGGGAAAGAAGTGCTCATCATTTAGATAGTTAAGGAACCAGACTTGGTCTTAAACCCCTCAGCTAGATCTCTGAGGAAAATATTTGTTATTCTAGACATTCTTGTAAGAGGTGGCATTAAGAGCTTTACACTTAGTATTAATAACTAGCATTCATTCTTGATCTTTCCTTACTTCAATAGAGAGGACTTCTACGATGCTCCAATGACCCAATTTTGAAACATGAAAATAAGTCAAATATTGGCTTGCAGCTGCAATTGATTACTGTTAGTGAGAACCTGTGTAGGAATACACCAATTTTGATCTACACACTAGCTTTCACCTCTTGTACTTGCTCATGGGACTTGCTTAAAAGAAATCTTCTGAGGCTCACATCAAAGGGTGTTGGTGAACTTGAGATGTAATACATATAGCTTCTCAAAGATGAGGCAGATAGATTTATGAGATTTTTTAATTTCTGATGTGACTAAATACAAGATCGTATTTTAGAGGACTATAGAGTTTTTTTGTGAGTTTAAATTGTGTTTTATTTTATCAAAGTTTGGAATAACTTGTGTTGGTTGTGGATCATGATCTTTCTGATTCAAAGATGTTATTTCAGCTATGTTTGGATCCCAGCACCTGACGGGGGGTGTTGGTGGGGGGGCAACTATAGTCGTTAGGGGGGTCCAGGGGGGGAAACGACTGGTTTGGGAGCCCCCCTATAGAGAAAAATTAGGAAAAAATTCCTTGTAAAACGTTGTAATTTCAAATTCATGAATTGGTCATTAATGGGTGATTTATGGGCCCGTGGTATTTTCCCATGGTATTCCCTTTATAAAATGAAGGCATTGTAAAATGGTTGTGTATTGTATCATAGCATTGTAAATAATCTTTGTGACTATGTCAATAGACACTGTGAGAGTGTGAGGAGGAAGTGTAGTGGGGTTGCTGCAAGTTGTATCCCTTCATTTTGTTGGATGGTATAATAATAAAGGACTAGAAATTTATGTGTGGACGTATCCCATCTTGGGTGAACCACGTTATATCTGTGTCTCTCTTGTAATGCGTTTAATATTTGCATCTTGTTTAATTATTTAATTGTATAATTGTTATTGCTCTGCGATCTTGTTTTTATAACAATTGGTATCAGCGCCAAAATGTCTATTTGGTTGGTAAACTCACATGAAATAAGGGTTCCTGGTCCGAGTGGGAGGAATGGAAGAAGAAGGAAAGGCTAATAAATTTAATGGCCAAAACTACCTATTATGGAAAATGCAAATGGAGGACTCTATGTATGAGAAAGATCTATACCCACCGTTGGGTAGAAAAACAAAACAGTCGGCGACTATGAAGGATAAAAAATGGGAGGTTCGTCAGTGGCTTTCAATATCTCAAAAGAAAATACAATAGAAGGTGTGATGAGCACATTGGCTAATCTCTATGAAAAACCCTAGGCTTCCAACAAGGTATTTTTAATGAAGCATTTATTCAATATGAAGATGTGAAAAGGTGGATCTGTTGCTGACCATTTAAATGAATTTAATAAGCTTACTAGTCAGCTAAGTTCTGTAAAACTAAACTTTGATGATGAGGCTAGTGTTCTTTCTAATCTTGTTCTCATTGCCAGAAAGTTGGAATAGCTTGGTCATGGTTGTAAGTAAGTTTGTCCCTGGTTCAAATAATCTTAAATTTGTTGATGTTGTTGGTGTTATTCTTAGCGAGGAAATGCGAAGAAAAAGTACAGGTGAGACATCAGGTAATGTGTTGACCATGGAGAGTAGGGGGAGACAAAAGGAGAGAGGAAGGAGCCTAGGTAATCACAGGAAGTCTAGAAAGGGTAGATCCAAGTCCAGATTTAGAAACATAGAGTGTTGGAACCAGGGATAATTTTAAGAACACCCATGGAATTTATATGTATAATAAATGGGTGAATATCTCTAATATATAGGAAAATTTGAAGGTTATTTTATCAATAATATAATATGTATATATAATTTTTTGGCTAATCATTCATTCTATTATAGAATATTGTAAAATCTTGGCAAATCTTTCACTAAATTATAAGATATTGTAAAATCTTGGCGAATATTTCACTGAATTATAAAATATTGTCAAAATATGGCAAATATTTCATTAAATTATAAAATGTTGTTACATCTTGCTGAATATTTTGCTAGGAAGACTCTGCTTTTGATTCTACATATTATTAAGGTAGTTCTAATGAATAGAATATACATGAGCTTGACTCTCTCGAATTGTACACCCTCAAATGAACAAATGCATGAATGAGGAGAGGAGGGATTTATTTATACATTTCACAAGTAGTATTGGGTAACTCACAACTAGAGGTGTTGGAGAAACACAACTAAACTCTCTAGATTTAGGGCAAGTAGAGACTCCAATTTTTTCTCTCATCCATTAATGGTTCAATGGACATGTGGGGACCAAAACCTTGATATACCAACAAACTTATATAACCGAACACTTTACATTGTGAAGTGATTATGGCACCCACGAACCATTATCACAATGTGGAGTATTATCGAGATCCACGACCTTAATATAGTGTATGAATTCGCAATTAGCTTATTTTCTAAATCTTTCATTTTTGAGATACCCTCTAAGAAAAAAATAACCTGATTATCTGTTTGTAGATACAAATGCCACTTTTTCCTTTGTTTTGTTGACAATCAATATATGAATTATGTCATTTTATTTAGAACTTTTAAAGTTAATTAGAAACTTGCAATGGTTATTAGAAATAAGAACATACACTTACAAGAATGCAAAGCACATCAATGCATCATCGTGCATATCATTAGAACTACTCTATTAAAGACTACTTTTCCTTAGATAAACTAAGAAGGTGTTTGTATCCATGTCCTTGAAAATTTTGAAAGCATGCAAAATGTGGTAAAATTGTTTTAGTACCCTCATTGAAGGCAAAATACTAGATATCAAATAGCATAATGTATACATCTCAGGCCAAACATGACCTGTACATATCATATACAATCATGATGGAAATGTAGTATCATGTTCCAACTAAATCATATATTTATCATATATAACTAGATCCATTTCTTGATGATGATAGTAATTACACATCAAAACTAATCACAAAAAAACATTTTACTTCTAAATAACCCTTACTAAAAAAATATTTTAAAAGTATTGAACCCAACAAATTTAGGTCACAATTAAAATTGACAAACTTAGAAATACAAATAAAAAATATACTTGTCACTAACTTCTCAACACAAATAAAAGAATCTACTAGAATGTTGTGGACAACTCTACAAGAAGACAACCAAAATAATAACCATTACACTGTAGCCTCTGCATTATAATGATTGTGCATTCATTTACATTACAAACATCCCAAACATAAACAATAAAAGACATAAAATATGAAAATTTACACCCTCATTAACACCATAGATCCAATAATAATTACAGAGAAAGATCCTGATAAAAGCACATTTTAAACAACGAGGTCAAATTTAGTTTGAATATATAAAAATTATGTGGCGTCTCTCCATCAAGAGTAGAATCCACTAATAACATATAAATGTCACTCGATAGTTTAAACATGACAAGGCATAAAATAAATCATGTCTTTTGAGCTCTATACTCTTTAATGGAACCAATACTCCTATGATAGAATAAAACCTTAATAACACTGATGAGCCCTAAGGATAAAGAGTGCCCTAGAATTCAACGGGCCTAGAAAAGCATCCATGATAATAAAAAGAGCATGATAAAAGGTAAATTTACAATATAACAATTTATTGTAACTATGGATAAAAGCATAAAATACATGATAAAAAATCATACTACGTTAATTATTGGATAAAAAGTGTGACATGAGTTTGTATTCTATGATAAATTTCATGTGCGGCATGCCCCTTCAAGACCTGAGCTTTCAACAATGAAGATGTTATGCGAAAATTAAAATGTCAAGAAAACTAAGAATTAAAAGTGGAATCCAATCAACTAGAACCTTCACCCCGTGAGAACAATCTGATGTGGGTGAACCATGAATCATTGTAGCATTTATATACAACAAAATATCCCATGATTTTTTTCTCCAATACTAGAAATCAATGGACAAAAGAAAGTATCACATGAAATTGACAAAAAATACAGATGAATACAACAATATGCCTGAATTACAAGGAAAATGGAGGGGAAAATAACTCTTGGAATCCTCCACTATTGAAAATTGGGGAAGAATGAATGATTTCACTAGAACATCTTTAGAAATGGGGGAGAAAGATAGATTGGAGGGAGATTTTTCTAGGGCGAAAACTAGTTTTTTTCATTTTCCTTATTAATATACGAGAGGTTATTCATTTTAGATTTATATATTTTCTAATAAATATTGGTTGAATATATTTTAGCTGAAAAACCCCTTTCCATATAAGCAAATATCCAACTAAATTTTTATAACCCCTTTAATATAGCCCATGGGCTATATATAGCCCCTAAAATTATCCATGGTTATTAGGGTTTTATTCTATCCTAGGAGTATTGGTTCTGTGAAAGTGTTATAGAGATCAAAAGATGTGATTTCTTTTATGATTTGTCATGTTTAAACTATTGACCGACATTTATATGTTGTTAATGGGTGCTACTCTTAATGGAGAGACCTAACATGGTTTTTATATATTGAAACTGAATTTGACCCAGTTGTTTAAAATGTCATTTTTCTTAGGATCTTGCTCTGAAATTATTATTGGATCTAAGACATTAATGAGAGGGTATATGTTCATATTTTATTTCTATTATTGTTGATGTTTTGGATGTTTGTAATATAAATGAATGCATGTTGAATCTAATGGAGGGGATACAATGGAAGAGTCATTATTTTGGTTGTGTTCTTGTAGAGTTGTCCAAAGAGTACTGGTAGATTCTTTTATTTGTATTAAAAAGTTTGTGAATGGTATATTTTTTATTCGTATTGCAAAGTTCGTCCATTTTTTTTGCAACCTAAATTTGTTTGGTTCAATACTTGTTTAACGATATTTTTTTTCATAAGGGTCATTCAGAAGTAAAATGTTTTTTTGTTATTTTTTTTGATGTGTAATTGCTATCATCATCCAAAAATAGATCTAGTTATGGATGATAATATATGATTTAGTTGGAACACAATACTTCATTTCCATCATGATTGTATATAATATGTACATGGCATGTTTGACATGAGATGTAGACATTATGCTATTTGATATCTAGTATATTTCATTCAATGAGGGTGATTGAAACAATTTTACAAAATTTTTCATGCTTTCAAAAATTTAAATGACATGGATACAAACATCTCCTTAGTTTATCAGAGAAAAAGTAGTCTTTAACAGAGTAGTTCTAATGATATGGCATGATTATGCATTAATATGATTTATATTCTTGTTAGTGTATATTCTTATTTCTAATAACCATTGTAAGTTTTTAACTAACTCTAAAAATTCTACATCAAATGACATAATTCATATTTTGATTGTCAACAAAAGAAAGGAAAAAATGGCATTCGTATTTATAAATAGATAAGCAGGTTTTTTTTCTTAAAGGGTATCTTAAAAATGAGAGATTTGGAAAATAAGATAATTGGGAATTCATACTCTATATTAAGGTTGTTGGTATCGATAATAATCCATGTTGTGATAATGGCTTGTGGGTGCATAATCACTCCATAGTGTAAAGCGTTCAATTCTATCAGTTTGTCTGTATGTCAATATTTGGGTCCCTGCATGTCTGTTGGATCATTAAGAGATGAGATAAAAGTGGAGTCCCCAATTTCCATTAATCTAGTTAGTGCAGTTGTGTTTCTCCAACACCTCCAATTGTGAGTGACCCAATAGTACTTGTGAAATGTATAAATAAATCCCTCCTCTCCTCATTCATGCATTTGTTCATTTGAGGGTTGAGGAGTTTAGATATTCGAGCTCTAGTATATTCTTTTCTATTGCACTACCTTTGTAATCTGCATAATCAAAAGCTAAGTCTTCATAACAAAAGATTCATAAATACATTACAACATTTTATAATTTGTTGAAACATTTGCCAACTTTTTACAATATTTTATAATTCAATGAAATATTCACCAAGAGTTTACAATATCTTATATTATAGTGAAAGATTCGCCAATATTTTACAAGATTCTATAATAGAATGAAATAATAGACAAAAATTTATATATACATATTATATTATTGATAAAATAGCCTTTAGGTTTTCTTATATATTAGGGAGATTCGACCATTTATTATACATATAAATTTTGAGGGTGTTCTTAAAATTATCCGTGATGCTTAGTATGCTTAATGACTAGTCAATATGTGTTCAACAATTTACTGTACATCAAACAATCTAGTGTGCAATGCTTAGCATGCATTATAAACAATCAGTCTCTTCTCAAGAAATTAATGTACAATAAACAATCTAGTGTACAATGTTTATCATGCATGCTAATAAATTATTATGTATTTACCTATCTAGTTAAAAGTACATAGCATGCCTGAACTAAGTCATGCTTCTTTTTATAAATTTCATGGTTATAATTTAGCATGAAACCATTACTAGACCTATACCATCTTTAATTTGCAAATTCAACTAGTCTAAAAATAATATCTACTAAATCACAGGTTAACAATGTTAAATTCAATGAAGCATAGGATCATCATCCTGCATCAATTCAAATGAGAAGAGAAGGTTGTATAAGAGAGAGAAGAATTTAGCATAGACTGGTCAATTACTCATGGAAAAATTGTACACACATAGAGACAAAACTGTAATAATATGATTATATTCATGAATCAGTAATTAATATGTAATACAATGGTTATACATATAGGAAAATTCAAATACCTAAGATAGGATTCGAATCTACCAACTCAAACTAACTATACAGCTAGCTCAATGTGGGAAAATCACCATTGGATCTCACTAATGCAACTCCAGATAACTAACTTAGTCTACAATCAGTTAACTGATAAAGGTAGGTGAACAAAGGCACCCACACTCCCTTAAATCGTGCAAACTTGCACTAGGCTAAATTATTGTTATCTAACTAATGGTAACTTGAGCATAACTAAACTTAATCGATTTCCTAAAAAGTTCAACTGAAGGAGACTGTTGGTGGTACTCATAGTGGGTTCCTAAATTACAGGGATTGGTCCTTGAGGCACCTAAACTCATGCAATCAGATGCAGTAAGTGGAAGATGTCCCCTAGGTGTGTCCCCCATGGACTAGTGGAGTGATGAAGACCTCCTAAGCTACAAAAATAGACAATTAGACTATTTCGTCAATGGGAATATTAATAATAATGCCAACACCCCCCCCCC
>LPNX010302643.1:271939-298826 GCA_001517045.1 Pseudotsuga menziesii
AACTTCTTAATGAAACCAAGGAAATGGGGAAAACCTTGTGGGGAAATCACCCCCTCAAAATAAGCAGGGAAATCAAGATCAAGATTTCATATCAAAAGAAAATATCTTCTTAAATAAAAAACATGTGAAACTATTTCTGCAACTTGCATTTTTGTGCTACATTGAAGCATTATGATGGTCCTTGTGTGCACTAGTATCTTGGGACTGTGCATGTGACCCTCTCCATCTTCTTCCAATCGAATGATAGACATGAGAAGGAATTATTCATTTGTCTGTTCTTTCTAGAGGAAGAGTGGAATGATTCAATTTGTTCTTCAGCGAGCATAATTGTTGATCAGTCCTTACCATCATGTATCATCTCTCTAGGAACTTGTTACACTTATGTTGCAGCTGCAATATTTTCCCAAAATTCCAAAAAAATTCGGGACCCTCCTTTGTTTTTATTAGCTTGATTTTCTTCTTTAACTTGATTCACTGATTCTTCATAAAGACTTGTTCCTGAAATGATCCACATTTGTTTTGGATTTGAATGCGTTTCAAGAGTTTGAGTCGGGAGAGTATTCACTAGCAACCCCGCCGTTGCGGAGGAATAATGAGTTTCAGCCTCGTTATTTTTCTCCGATGCGTTTGTCGGCTGACCTTTGGTTTCGAGTTGGAGCGTATTGTTACTTTGGTGTCCGCAGTTACGGACAACAGATGGCAAAGTCTCCTGATTTTCTCTTTGTTTTTTGTAAAACCTCGCGTCGTTGTTTTCCCCGCTCCATAAGTCTTGGGCTTCCGTCGTTGAGGCTGCTGAAAGCATTAGCCTTCCGATATTTTATTTGATTTTCCTCTGATCTTTTCCTATTGCGGATTGATTTATCCTTTGCGGCTCTGCCGTTGTGGCTCCCAATTCCACTATGGTTCCGATGATTAGTCCTGCGAAGCTCCGATCCGGTTCTTCCCCGCGGACATCCTAGTGTTTTTCCCGCTCGACGTTGTGGAGAGAATTATTCTTGCATCCTCCGATCCATAGTTTTCCACCATCCAATTTTTTTCCCCTCCGCTTATATATATATATATGGGATTGGATGTATGGATTATCCTATTGTTATTTCGACTGTCGCTCTCGTGTGCTGTCGTTTTCTCGAGCTTGGTCAGACCCTGTTGTCAGTGTACGCTCATTCAAAGTGGCTTCAACTATGGAATCTTGATCGCCCTTCTTCCCACCATCTATGCAACATTTCCAGGTAGGCTCCTCATTGCATTATCCCGTTCCGTTCGAGTTTTTGGTTGATTTTTCTATGGTTGGGTTTTCCCACAGCCGTTTTACCTTTGGCCCTATTATTTGCTTATATATATAGTTGGGGATTTGTAACATAACTGTCTGTGGGGGGGCGTTTTCACCCACAGGGTAGTTTTTTTACTGTGGCCTTTTGTTAATGCAACCCTGCGCTTAGAGAATAGGGGGTTTGGTGCAGACGGTCGTTATGCTGTCTGCACCAATCCACCCTGTGTGATGATTTTTTGATGGGGGACAGTTTTTCGTGGCTTTCCTTTGATGCTTGGACTAGTTGCCTCCCTTTCATGCTGCCTGTATCCTTCAGACCAGTCGCGTTTCACCGCGCTGTCCCGTGCGCCCGGTTCACGGCCATTTACGAATCCATGCTGGCGGAGTGGGATATATCACTGCATAGAGTTTATTGACCATAGATTACATAGGCAGTTTCTTTTTTGAAAACACACCGCTAAAAAAAATCTTGAATATATTTTCACCGCCATTCCCCACAGCGTGATGATCATGGCGCCCACAGAGAGCTGAAGTTTCCTTCATGTTAATGTAGTTTTGTTCCCCGCTCGAGATATGTTGATAGAACTGTTTTATTAGACAACGACGTTAGCTTGCACATATTTGCTTCATTTAACAACTTTCCATCATGTTAAACATAGAGAAAGTTAAATACTACACATTGTTCTCTCAATGGTTGCAACTCAGTGTGAGATGTCTTAATGATTATAATCTCGTATATGACAAGAAGATTCCGAATACAAAATTTCAAAGCGACAGAAGAAGAAGGCCCCTGTGGTCGAAGAGGATCCTGAAGTGGAAGTTATTACCAAAACCGAATACATCTATGAAGATACCAAGTGTTTATCTGGTGTAGAACCTGAATACCAGTGGGGAGAGATATACAGGTTGATCACGCGCCGAGAGGTACCTGATATGGGCTTGGAAGAAGAAGGAATTTATGCCAACATAGAGATATCTTCGCTGATGAATATTGCCACCAGACCAGATCTCTTCCCATGCTCTGAAGTGATTGGTTGGATTCTACCCCAGGCAGATGTAACCACGATGATCCTGGAGAATGTTGAAAAACAGGGCTATGCTGCCTATAGCCCCGGATATGTAGCCCTGGCCTACCACTTGCCAGAAGCACAAGTATTCTTGTCTGATGATTGGTTAAATAACCTCAGAATGGACCTTGTTGAGACTCTCAAAAGGATGTTGTTATCAGGAAAACATTTCAGAACCAGGCATACGGGAGAGTATGACACAACAAGCTTAAGGGCCCCATACAGGTTCATAGCTTTAATGCTTAACAGGATTATTGGAAGAGCTCATGGTAGGTTCTTCAAATTGGAATGGATGCCAATTATTTTTTATGTTGCCACCCAGGGGACCATTTTCAACTGGGCCAACATAGTATCAAACAGTCTTTCAGCCTGCATGGCCTCGGCTTTGGGAGGAGTGTCCCAAAAGAGGTCTGAATTCTACATGAATTCCATACTTGTCAATTGTATATTGTGCAATCAACCTTTCCCTGGCCTCAGGTGCATCTGGGACAGGGAGAGGATGCATGTTTATGCTGCATACAAGCCACTGTGGGCGCACAAGTACCACAGTCATTACCAAGAGATCTGTGAACAATTCATCATGCCACTGTATACCCTCATTTTCCTGAAGGAGTGTGACTGCATGTCAGAAGAGGCATTGCAGGTTATTGAGGAGTATGCAGATTATTATTTGATCGAGGATAGCCTATACTTCAGAATGTTTGGAAGTTCAAGAGCACCCTCCCTACTACACAAATACGCCACCAACTACGTCATTCACAAGGAGGCAGTTAGGCAAGTCTTCCTGGATGGTATAGGAAGCTTCTTATTTGAGCACAAAAAGGCTGCCTATCCCCCTTTTCCCTTCAAGTTAGGCAGTTATAAGTTTACCAGAGTGAAGAAAGTTGACGAGTTTGTAGAAGAGTTGGAAAGGTTTCATTTTGGTGAGATGCCCTTCCATAGAAATGACTCCTGCAGTAAAGTAGATGTACATTGCAAAGAAAACAATGTACATTTTGAATATACCCACCATTGGGATAGAGAAGAATCTGTCTTCCATAATGCATTGAACATAACATCCTTGAGGAGAAGGTTCAAGAAGAAGAGCACCACGAAAGGTGGGAAGGGAGCGGATGGACAAGCCAAAGTTGATGAAGAAGCAAGGAAATGAAATGAAGAAGCCCAAAAGCTGGCACAAGAAGCTGCAGGGTGGTTGTAGGGAGAAGAAGAAAAGAAAAGAAGAGCTTCCCAAGAAGCAGCCAAAAAGGAAGAAGAAGATGCTAGGAATGAAGAAGAAGAAAAGAAAAGAAAGCTTGATGAGGAGCTTCGGAAACAAGAAGCAGAGAGGCTAAAGCTGACCCAGACAGAGACAGAATAGTCAGCCTCTGACACAACTAGCGGTCAGACCCAGGACATAGAAAACCTCAAGGTTCAGGACCCAGAAGTATCGGCTTCCAGCATATCTGGACAGTCTGTGGTCCCTACACTGAAGCTAGTTCCCTTTGCACAGAAGAAAGGGGAAGAAATACCTGATTTTAACACTGTTTTCTATGACAAGGAGACAAAGAGGATAGTGAAGAGAACGGAAAGGAAGGTTGACACAGGAGGTCTACCCAGGAAAATAATAACGGATACACTCGTTGTATTTGGAATAGACCAAGATCCAAGATTCACCATTAGAGCCGGAGCTGCACTGATTCACGCTTCAGAAGATAATGTGGACAAGATTATGACAGACTTGGAGCAATCCAAGAAGTTTTCTGCTCAACTGAAAGACACATTGAGAAAGGAGAGAGAGGAAATAAATAATCTGAAGAGGAAATATGAGGACATGAAAAAAGAGATAAGGTCTTCAAAGGATGAACTGCAGCTCCTCCAAGCAGAGAAACAAGCTAGGGAGACTACAAAAGAGTGTTTGGAGAGGGTGCATCAAGAGTATCAAGAGCTGAGGACAGAGAAGGAGCAGCTACTGGGAAAAATAGAAGACTTAGAGCTACAAAAGACCACTTTGGAGGCAAGTGAGAAGCAAGCTCAATAACAAGAAGTGAAGCTTCAAGAGCAGATCTCTTCTCTAACAACCGCTTTAGAGGCAGCAAAAGAGTAGCAGGTCAATCTACAACCCTTCAAGGAGCATGTGCTGGCACAAAAGGCCAAGATGCTGCAGCTGCAAACCGCCATAGAAGAAGAGAGATGTAAAGTTGTGCAAATAGACGGCCGATTAGAGGAAATTTTGGAGACTTCCTCTTATTTTGTTGATAGATCTCAAGACGTCTTGGAAGTCCTGACCGCAAGAATGGCAAGGCTGGAAAATAATGAAGAAACTCCTGCAGAGCTGCCCTCGAAAGATCGACAGGCCCTAAAGCAGGATCATGATTTAGCAGAGTTTGCTATAAACACATCAGAAGATTTAAAAAAGGCTATGAGAAAGACTAAAGGAGCATGCACATAATTTTTCAGAAGGCTCCTGATTACATACAACCGGTGCCAAGTAGAGGCCAAGCAGAGGCTTGATGTTTTTCCAGACCACAATTCATTTATGGAAATTTTGCAGAAGAGGTATCAGGAGGAGGAAGCAAAAATACAACACATTAAAGCCCTCGATGACCAGATCTTAAGGGATGAAGTAGATCATTCCGCCATCGACAGTGTGCAACTATTGGAGGATCAGCTTCATTTAAGTGCGGCCAGAATTGAGGCCATCAAGAACCAGGCTACAAAGTTCGAAATAAACATTCAGTTTTTGGAACCTTGCACATTTGAAGGCATTGCCTCTGAGGCTTTGGCGTGGAAGAAAGTCCTAAATACCCAAGCCGAGCCCTCCTCTTGAATAATCATTCACTTTTGTATGTAACGATTTTGTAAACATTAGAGGAAAGTAAAATCTTGGGAGGCGAAAAGTTGGGAATCCCAAGGGTGATTTGTGGGGAGCCCAACAGTCTCATCTTTTTGTATAAATATAGAAGATTTAGAGTAAGGAAGGGCTTTTTCCCAGTTAGACATGAAAAGCGATATTGTAAGAAGAACTACTTTTTTTTTTGCAATAAAGAATTATTGTTTGCCTGTTGGAGAAAGATTGGTGGGACTTTCAAATGTTATGCTGTGGATTGTGGAAAGATGAACTATTTTGTTTTTCCAGCTTTTGTCCATAAACCGTGAGATCGTTCTAACTCTTAGAGCCTATGTTCTTGTTTGAATGTTTTCTGGTTCATTCTGTGGATTTACCACCATGAGTAATGTATGCTGTTCATAAACAATTGGTTATCTTATTGTCTAAATATCTCTAATCGTTCATGTGTTGTAGGAAGGAATATCAGCTATCTGTAATTTCTCTTTATAATGCATGCACAATACACATTACTCATAAATAAGTTACAATTTTGCTCCCCGGGGATAGATAGATACATAGATAGTTAGTTTTATTTTATTACTGCATATGTGATCGAGATGCTTGTGAGTTCTAAGACGAGAGGTAAGAACCCGCGCATCACGTTGTGACTGCTCCTTGTATCCTTTATCACCCTGCATGGTTAATTAGGCATATGCATATCATACTTAAGTCAAAAAATACAAAAAATACATGGTGGACTGGGCCGCAACTGGTAAAACCTTTTGTTTTTTTGTTACTTGACCTACGGTAGCCGGACCGTAAACCGGATGGATTCCCTACACCAAACAGTCACGGGCTAGTT
Source organism: Pseudotsuga menziesii (assembly GCA_001517045.1). Lineage (NCBI taxonomy): Eukaryota > Viridiplantae > Streptophyta > Pinopsida > Pinales > Pinaceae > Pseudotsuga > Pseudotsuga menziesii. Next base: position 277,945 of record LPNX010302643.1, read on the forward strand.
GGGAACATTGACTGGGGAGAATCCCTTACTATTGTTGCCTACGAATTTCCAGGCCTCAACAGTTTCTAGCGCTAGAAGGAGGGCCGCCAGTGCATGGCTGGCCGTGGAAACTTATTTTCCCAAGATTACCCCACCAGCATATATTTGGAAGCTTTTGACCTAACCCAAGTACTTACAGGCTTTGTTTTCACCTTAAGTTTCTCTTTGCTCAGACTCCTGTTAGTTCACCTTTGCTCATGGCTGGTGTAAATGTGAATCAGCCCAACCCACTGCTGGCTTGGAGAGCTAGATCACCTTTGAACCTCACACCTACTTTGCATAACCTACCTCAAGCCTTTGATAAGCTGCTGCCCAAGTTTGACCTCGATACAAAGACTGCGGTAGATGATCACTTGCAAAGTTTCTATTTAGCAATAGAAGGGTTAAGGGCTGGGGAGTACAAAGATGTTGTCTATAGATTGTTCCCTCACACCCTTAAAGGAGCAGCAGCATCCTGGTATTTCAGTTTGCCTGCAAAATCTATTCCTGATTCGAACACTTTTGAAAGGATTTTCAGAGGTAAGTACTCAACCCAAAAGACACATGCCTCACTAATGAAAGGTATTGGCTTTTAAAAAAAAGAGAAGGATGAGAAGGTGCAGCAATTTACTCAAAGGTTTTAAGCATATCTAAAGAACTTTTCTGAAGCTGACAAACCCTCAAACAAGGTCCTAATTGAATATTATACCTCATCCCTAGGACCTGAGCTGGCCATGTTTGCCAAGATGAAAGACAGACCTACATTGGTAGAGACTTATGAAGAAGCAGAAAGGGTAGAGGCTGAAAAAGAAAGTATAGCAGACTATCCCGATCTACCTGAAAATAAAACTACCATGAAAAAAGCCTTATTGCTGTCTAAACCTAAAGAGGAACAATCACATGATTTTCAGGGAATGCTGAAAATGATTCAGAAACTATCCAACCAAATAATAGATTTGGAGAAAGAAAGGGAAGTTCAGAAAAAATACAAACCCCACTACCAAAAAAGAGAGGATAGCAACCAATTGAAAATACCTCCACCAAATTTAGCATCAATGAACATAACAGAGGTGGGGGGGACAATTTCTGCACTTTTCACCAACAACCCCATTCTGAAAAGAATTGTCCTCAATGGTTAAATTCAATGACATTGGTGATGAATAAGCTGCTGGACTCTAAATTGACTAAAGACAGTAGTAAAGAAGAAGAGAAGAACCAGACCATAGAAAAACAAGATAATGATACCATGTTCTTATGCAATGGTGTCTCGCTTTTCAACACAGAAGAGAATGCTCTTAAATATGAATGCACACCAACAGCAACAAAAGATACGGACCTAACAATTAAGGACAATGCAATAATTTCAAAGATTAAAAAATTGCAAGAGAAGGTCAAGAGACAGATTGGTGTAAATATTAAAGATAAAACACCTAAAGTCACTACTGTCAACCAAGAAACCGAGCCAATCAGTGAGCCTGTCAAACTTGTGGAAGAACAAGTAGGTGTTGATCAAGGAAACACTGAAGAAATCGAGGAGCTTAAAGAAGATATACCCACTCAAAACCAACCAGGAGAAGAAGACATAGAACCAGGTTGGGAAGAAAAAGATGAAACCCTGCCTTTTCTTTTGACCCTAGAAATGCTGAATCATAATGTGCATAATTGCTTGGTAGACTCTGGATCATCGGTGAATGTTATGCCACTTAAGGTTTGTAAAAATATTAATGGACATCCAGAGTCCACAGCATGGGAAGTAGTGCAATTAGATAGTACAGGTGTCAAAGTAGTGGGAGAAATGAAAAATGTTCTCATTCGCTTTTCTGCAAATAACAAGATATGTCAATTTATTGACATTATGGTGGCTGACATACCGGGTGGATATGGGCTTATTCTCAACCGAGATTGGTCTGCCAGATTAAAAGGTTATTTTGCTTCAGATTGGTCTCATTTATTGTTACCTCTCAAGGGTACCCCAAATCAAATTAAAATTTTGAGAGAACCTTACATGAAGCACACTGTCACTAAGCTAGGAGAAGGTAATGAGTCTGTTGATTCTATCCTGGGAAATTATCTAACCGAGCTTAAGCTAAAACATCATACCTCAGGAAAGGCCAGTTCTAGAATTGACACTCAGCCTGAGCTCCTTCAACTTCCTCAGGCTGATAAAGATGACTGTAGACTAGTGGACATAGTTTCAATTTCAAAAAAGGTACACTTAGACCATGGATATATTTTTTGACCCACACTACAGCCTAGCCCTTTAACTCACTAGATTGAAGAATTGGTTAGGGCGGGCACACATTTTTTTTCTTTTTGCTTTTTGTACATAAATAAATTGTTGGTTTTTCTTTAATGCTTTGATGCTGCTTTCTTTTGTTTATTGATTTGATGTTGTTTTCTTTGGATTTTGTTTTATTTTAGTTTAATGCTTTGTTGCTAGTTCTTTTGGTTTTGAATAAATAGGCAAAATTTTGGTTGCAATGGAAACATCAGGGTTCTTAATTAATTGAAATCTTGAGCAAAAGACGGTGCTATTAAAATATAGAATGTCTTCTAGTAGCAGTGTTCCTAATTGGCCATGCATTCATTGAAGTTCCACTTAAAACCCTGTAAATAACTTAGAATTAACAGGTCTGGAATACTATTTCGAGGCTCCATCCATATCGCATCTAAAATGTCCAAGGGAGTGACAGCAATGGACCCACGGAAAGGAAGCAAGGTAAACAGTATATCATATATAAATGATCCCATGCCACGATTTCAGAAAAGCGAAAAGCTATCAAGAGTCAAAACTCCTTAAAGAAAAATACATATCAAAGCAAAGGATCAAAAGCATGAATTTCAAATTGCCCAAATTTCCTCTCTGTCTGTGAGATGAAAAGCAAATTCTTCTCTCACACAAAAGGACACTATGGATAGAGGAGCCTGAATAAAATTCAAAAAGAAAGGCAGATGTAGGACTCACAAGAACTAAAGTTCAAAGAGCACAAAAGTGCAATTGGCATGGGAATGAGGAACAAATGGATAATGCTGTTTACTATATGTTACAATCCTGTGGTGTCCAAGCTAGAAACTACCTAAGGACGGGTAAAATAAATCTCACTTATTTGGCCTCAAAAGAGTTATTCAGACTTGCAAATATTCATGATGTTACCATTTCCCAAAGAATGGATTATTTCTCAATGATTTAAATGCATAGGTTGGCCAGCCTAGGGATACAAATATCTAGAAGATTTCAACTTTTATCTAGACGGTCTTGCACTGGGAAGAAGTTAAGTAAAAAATATGGGGTTCACCAGGTAGTCGCCAATTGTTGCAGCTGCAACATTTTCCCAAAATTCCAAAATTTTTTGGGACCCTCCTTTGTTTTTATTAGCTTGATTTTCTTCTTTAACTTGATTCACTGATTCTTTAGAAAGATTTGTTCCTGAAATGATCCACGTTTGTTTTGGCTTTGAATGCGTTTCAAGAGTTTGAGTCGGGAGAGTATTCGCTAGCAACCCCGCCGTTGCGGAGGAATAATGAGTTTCAGCCTCGTTATTTTTCTCCGACGGGTTTGTCGGCTGACCTTTGGTTTCGAGTCGGAGCGTATTGTTACTTTGGTGTCTGCAGTTACGGACGGCAGATGGCAAAGTCTCCCGATTTTCGCTTTGTTTTTTGTAAAATCTTGCGTCGTTGTTTTCACTGCTCTGTAAGTCTTGGGATTCCGCCATTGCGGCTACTGAAAGCATTAGCCTTTTGATCTTTTATTTGATTTTCCTCTGATATTTGCCTATTACGGATTGATTTATCCTTTGTGGCTTCGTCGTTGCGGCTCTCGATTCCACTATGGTTCCGATGATTAGTCCTGCGAAGCTCCAATCCGGTTCTTCCCCACAGACAGCCTAGTGGTTTTCCTGCCTGACGTTGCGGAGGGAATTATCCTTGCATCCTCCGATCCATAGTTTTCCTCCATCCAATATTTTTCCCCTCCACTTATATATATATATATGGGACCGGATGTATGGATTATCCTATTGTTATTTCGACTGCCGCTCTCGTTTGCTGTCGTTTTCTCGAGCTTGGTCGGACCCTACTGTCGGTGTACACTCATTACAGGTGGCTTCAACTGTGGAAGCTTGATCGCCCTTATTCCCACCGTCCATGCAGCATTTCCAGGTAGGCTCCTCATTGCATTATCCTGTTCCGTTCGAGCTTTTGGTTGATTTTTCTACGGTTGGGTTTTCCCACGGTTGTTTTACCTTTGGCCCCGTTATTTGCTTGTATATATAGTTGGGGATTTGTATCATAACTGTCCATGGGGGGACGTTTTCACCCACAGGGTAGTTGTTTTACCGCGGCTTTTTGTTAATGCAACCCTGCGCTTAGAGAATAGGGGGTTTGGTGTAGACAACCGTTACGTTGTCTGCACCAATCCACCTTGTGTGATGATGTTTTGATGGGGGATGGTTTTTCGTGTCTTTCCTTTGATTCTTGGACTGGTTTCCTCCCTTTCATGCTTCCCATATCCTTCATACCAGTTGCGTTTCACCGCGCTGTCCCGCGCAGCCGGTTCACAGCCGTTTTCGAATCCATGCCGGCGAAGGGGGATATATCACTGCATATATTTTATTGACCATAGATTGCATAGGAAGTTTCTTTTCTGAAAATGCACCGCTAAAAAAAATATTGAATATATTTTCACTGCCATTCCCCACAGCGTAATGATCATGGCACCCGCAGAAGAGCTGGAGTTTCCTTCATGTTAATGTAGTTTTGTTCCCCGCTCGAGATATGTTGATAGAACTGTTTTATTAGACAGCGGAGTTAGCTTGCACATATTTGCTTCATTTAATGACTTTCCATCATGTTAAACATAGAGAAAGTTAAACACTGCACATTGTTCTCTCAATGGTTGCAACTCAGTCTGAGATGTCTTAATGATTATAATATCATATATGACAAGAAGATTTCGAATACAAAATGTCAAAGCGACAGAAGAAGAAGGCCCATATGGTCGAAGAGGATCCTGAAGTGGAAGTTATTACCAAAACCGAATACATCTATGAAGATACCAAGTGTATATCTGGTGTAGAACCTGAATACCAGTGGGGAGAGATATACAGGTTGATCACGCGCCGAGAGATGCCTGATATGGGCTTGGAAGAAGAAGGCATTTATGCCAACATAGAGAGAGCTTCACTGATGAATATTGCCACCAGACCAGAGCTCTTCCCATGCTCTGAAGTGATTGGTTGGATTCTTCCCCAGGCAAATGTAACCACGATGATCCTGGAGAATGTTGAAAAACAGGGCTATGCTGCCTATAGCCCCGGATATGTAGCCCTGGCCTACCACCTGCCAGAAGCACAAGTATTCTTGTCTGACGATTGGTTAAATAACCTCAGAATGGACCTTGTTGAGACTCTCAAAAGGATGCTATTATCAGGAAAACATTTCAGAACCAGGCATATGGGAGAGTATGACACAACAAGCTTAAGGGCCCCATACAGGTTCATAGCTTTAATGCTTAACAGGATTTTTGGAAGAGCTCATGGCAGGTTTTTCAAATTGGAATGGATGCCAATTATTTTTTATGTTGCCACCCAGGGGACCATTTTCAACTGGGCCAACATAGTATCAAACAGTATTTCAGCCTGCATGGCCTTGGCTTTGGGAGGAGTGTCCCAAAAGAGGTATGAATTCTACATGAATTCCATACTTGCCGATTGTATATTGTGCAATCAACCTTTCCCCGGCCTCAGGTGCATCTGGGACAGGGAGAGGATGCCTGTTTATGCTGCATACAAGCCACTGTGGGCGCACAAGTACCACAGTCATTACCGAGAGATCTGTGAACAATTCATCATGCCACTGTATACCATCATTTTCCTGAAGGAGTGTGACTGCATGTCAGAATAAGCATTGCAAGTTATTGAGGACTATACAGATTATTATTTGACCAAGGATAGCCTATACTTCAGAATGTTTGGAAGTTCAAGAGCACCCTCCCTGCTGTCCAAATACGCCACTAACTACATCATTCACAAGGAGGCGGTTAGGCAAGTCTTCTTGGATGGTATAGGAAGCTTCTTATTTGAGCACAAGAAGGCTGCCTATCCCCCTTTTCCCTTCAAGTTAGGTAGTTATAGGTTTACCAGAGTGAAGAAAGCTGACGAGTTTGTAGAAGAGTTGGAAAGGTTTCATTTTGGTGAGATGCCCTTCCATAGAAATGACTCCTGCAGTAAAGTAGTTGAACATTGCAAAGAAAACAACGTACATTTTGAATATACCCACCATTGGGATAGAGAATAATTCGTCTTCTATAATGCATTGAACATGACAGCCTTGAGGAGAAGGTTCAAGAAGAAGAGTACCACGAAAGGTGGGAAGGGAGCGGATGAACAAGCCAAAGCTGATGAAGAAGCAAGGAAACAAAATGAGAAAGCCCAAATGCTGGCACAAGAAGCTACAAGGTGGTTGCAGGGAGAAGAAGAAGAGAAAATAAGAGCTGCCCAAGAAGCAGCCAAAAAGGTAGAAGAACATGCTAGGAATGAAGAAGAAGATAAGAAAAGAAAGCTTGATGAGGAGCTTCGGAAACAAGAAGCAGAGAGGCTAAAGCTAACCTAGATAGAGACAGAACAGTCAGCCTCTGACACAGCTGGCGGTCAGACCCAGGACATAGAAAACCTCGAGGTTCAGGACCCAGAAGTATCGGCTGCCAGCATATCTGGATAGTCTATGGTCCCTACACTGAAGTTGGTTCCCTTTGCACAGAAGAAAGGGGAATAAATACCTGATTTTAACACTGTTTTCTATGACAAGGAGACAAAGAGGATAGTGAAGAGAACGGAAAGGAAGGTTGACACAGGAGGTCTACCCAGGAAAATGATAATGAATACACCCGTTGTATTTGGAATAGACTGAGATCCAAGATTCACCATTAGAGCCGGAGCTGCACTGATTCACGCTTCGGAAGATAATGTGGACAAGATTATGACAGACTTGGAGCAATCCAAGAAGTTTTCTGCTCAACTGAAAGACACATTGAGAAATGACAGAGAGGAAAGCAATAAGCTAAAGAGGAAATATGAGGACATGAAAAAAGAGATAAGGTCTTCAAAGGATGAACTGCAGCTCCTCCAAGCAGAGAAACAAGCTAGGGAGACTACACAAGAGTGTCTGGAGAGGGTGCATCAACAGTATCAAGAGCTGAGGATGAAGAAGGAGCAGCTGCTAGGAAAAATAGAAGACTTAGAGCTACAAAAGACCACTTTGGAGGCAAGTGAGAAGCAAGATCAAGAACAAGAAGTGAAGCTTCAAGAGCAGATCTCTTCTCTAACAACCGATTTAGAGGTAGCAAAAGAGCAGCAGGTCAATCTACAACTCTTCAAGGAGCATGTGCTGGCACAAAAGGCCAAGATGCTGCAGCTGCAAATCGCCATAGAAGAAGAGAGATGTAAAGTTGTGCAAATAGATGCCCGATTAGAGGAAATTTTGGAGACTTCCTCTTATTTTGTTGATAGATCTTAGGACGTCTTGGAAGTCCTAACCGCAAGAATGGCAAGGTTGGAAAATAATGAAGAAACTCCTGCAGAGCTACCCTCGAAAGATCGACAGGCCCTAAAGTAGGATCATGATTTAGTAGAGTTTGCTATAAACACAGTAGAAGATTTCAAAAAGGCTGTGAGAAATACTAAAGGAGCATGCACAGAATTTTTCAAAAGGATCCTGATTACATACAACCGGTGCCAAGTAGAGGTCGAGCAGAGGCTTGATGTTTTTCCAGACCACAATTCATTTGTGGAAATTTTGCAGAAGAGGTATCAGGAGGAGGAAGCAAAAATACTGCACATTAAAGCCCTTGATGACCAGATCTTAAGGGATGAAGTAGATCATTCCGCCATCAGTGTGCAGCTATTTGAGGATTAGCTTCATTTAAGTGCAGCCAGAATTGAGGCCATCAAGAACCAGGCTGCAAAGTTTGAAATAAACATTCAGTTTTTGGAACCTTGCATGTTTGAAGGCATTGCCTCTGAAGCTTTGTCGTGGAAGAAAGTCCTAAATACCCAATCCAATCCCTTCTCTTGAATAATCACTCACTTTTGTATGTAACGATTTTGTAAACATTAGAGGAAAGTAAAATATTGGGAGGCGAAAAGTTGGGAGCCCAAGGGTCTTTTGTGGGCAGCCCAACAGTCTCATCCTTTTGTATAAATATAGAAGAATTAGAGTAAGGAAGGGCTTTTTCCCATTTAGACATGAAAAGCGATATTGTAAGAAGAACTACTTTTTTTTTGCAATAAAAAATTATTTTTTTCCTGTTGGAGAAAGATTGGTGGGACTTTCAAATGTTATGCTGTGGATTGCGAAAAGATGAACTATTTTGTTTTTCCAGATTTTGTCCATAAACCGTGAGATCGTTCTAACTCTTAGAGCCTATGTTCTTGTTTGAATGTTTTCTGGTTCATTCTGTGGATTTACCACCATGAGTAATGTATGTTGTTCATAAACAATTGGCTATCTTATTGTCTAAATATCTCTAATCATTCATGTGTTGTAGGAAGGAATATCAGCTATCTGTAATTTCTCTTTATAATGCATGCACAATACACATTACTCATAAATAAGTTACAATTTTTCTCCCCGGGGATAGATAGATACATAGATAGTTAGTTTTATTTTATTACTTCATATGTGATCGAGATGCTTGTGAGTTCTAAGACGAGAGGTAAGAACCCGCGCATCATGTTGTGACTGCTCCTTGCATCCTTTATCACCCTGCATGGTTAATTAGGCATATGCATATCATACTTAAGTCAAAAAATACAAAAAATACACGGTGGACTGGGCCGCAACCAGTAAAACCTTTTGTTTTTTTGTTACTTGACCTATGGTAGCCGGACCGTAAACCGGATGGATTCCCTACACCAAACAATCATGGGCTAGTTGGGAACATTGACTGGGGAGAATCCCTTGCTGTTGTTGCCTGCGAATTTCCAGGCCTCAATAACTTCTGAAGGAAGTGAATTTGATTAACGTAGCACAAGGTTCTCTTTTTGAAACTGGTATCTTGTTCTCCTCATGTCAGATGGCTTTCCAGTCATGTTCCCAGCTTCCTCAATAACCTTTTGTGCCAAATTGCCTAGGATTGGGAGTAGGGACTGGATTTGGATCTGGATCACAGTGAACTTCATCTTCAATTTCATAAATTGATTCAAGTGGGTCCTTTGCTTCGGATTCTGAATCTGAAACACTAATGGAAAAATTATCATATGAAAAGGGGGTATATGGAATAGTTTTACCTCCCCTTTCAAATGGAAGTTGAGAATGTACTGGATCTTAGTATGGAAGAAAGTGTGAGAATTAATATGCCTTGGATGCATGGTTTCCAACACCCTTCGCTATAATCTTCCTAGTTGAGATATTTGAGATCTCCACTAAGTCAGGGCCAAATACCACTTGCTTTGGTGGGATAGTATGTGTCATCTGGTATACAAACAAAAACTTTGCAGCAAAGGAGGGAACATGGAGTACATCTTTGAATACTCCATGCTTTAACTTGATTGAACCCTTTCCTTCAACTCGAATTTCAGTGTCATCACCCATGTAAGTACTCGGGCCATCGGTAAGTTGTAATGAAGATAATGATTCTATGGATGCAACCATATGATTGGAGTCTCATGAATCAATGAGGAAGGCATGTGATTTTTAATAGATAGACTTCAGTGCATGGAATTTCTCATCATGATCTTTAGTATTTTCTTCATAATTAGTTTTCCTTGCGCTTTCAAGGAGCGCAATGTTGTGTTTCTGAAGTATTTTTTCCATCTAATCAAAGGTCTTATTCATACAATACTTCTTTGTATGGTTTCCTTTCTTATAGTAAGAGCACTTGCCCTTGACATACCTTTGATGTTTTTCCTTCCTAGAGCCTGAGGCTTCATCTAATGGATCAAACTCATATTTATGTTCAAATTCGATGTTCCTTTTCTCTTTACCTTTCTGCTTCCTTCTTGCTTTCACTTTCCTTGCATCACTAGCTAAGAGAGATTGATTTGGAGAGGATTTGAGAGCTCACATCTGTATCAGCTTGTCTTGTTGTTGGATTAGAGACTCTGTGAAGGAATCAAGGGATGGAATTCACCAATTAGAAGTAGTCAATCTCCTAGAGTGAAACGTAGAGACAGACAATAATAATTATGAGCCATGTTTTCTCAATATGGAGAGCACCAATTTCTCATCCTTCTTCTCAATCTCACATTTATTATTGCATGACCAGTGATTTTAATTTTGAGAAATTTTTTTGTGTAGTTTCGAAGTTACTGGGATGTAGTGCTATTAGCTCACTCTCCATGATATGGACCCTTAGCTCATCCTGTTTTTCAAACAAGGATTCGAACTTATCCCATACTTTTTCAGGATTCTTGAGTCTATCAAGATGGAACGACATCTCCCTGGAAATGTGGATGCACATGTATCCAAAAGCATCATCAAGCCTATCCAGATGCTTCGATTTTTCAATATACTGTTGGGGTTCAACTGCTCTGCCCATGGTCATCCTGTACAGACCTTTTTTGCACAATGCAATCTGCATATCTTCCCTCCAATCAAGGTAATTGAAGGGTGTAAGGATTATGGGAGTCAGAGCTGTTGAATTCTCTATTTCACATCTATATTGAGCAACAATTCTTAAGAAATGATTTGAGTGTACCTACAAAAACACTACAAAACAAATCAGTTCGAATTAATTTATCTCAAACATCCTTCATTTCGACATGTGAACTTTCTCTAAGTACATCACACCTGGATAGAATTCTCTAGACAAAATCCAAAGGGGTCAATGCAATTGTTCCAAGAATTATGTGGAAACTCAATGGCTTATGGTGCATCAATGGAAGTTTCTGATGTTCGAGGAAGACAAGGATACCCACTCTGATACCATTTTAAATTCAATGAATCATGGGATCATTAACATGCATGAATTCAAATGAGAAGAGAAGGTTGCAGAAAAGAGAGAAGAATTTAGCATAGACTGATCAATTACTCATGGAAAAATTGTACACACATAGAGACAAAAGTGGAATAATATGATTATATTCATGAATAAGTAATTAATATGTAATACAATTGTTATAAGTTATACATATAGGAGAATTCAAATGTCTAAGATAGGATTCAAATCTACCAACTCGAACTGACTCCAGAGCTAACTCAGTGTGGTAAAAAAACCACTGGAGCTCACTGATACAACTCTGGATAAATAAATTAGTATACAATCAGTTAAGTGATGGGGGTAGGTAAACAAAGGAACCCACACTCCCTTAAATCATGCAAAATTTCACTAGGCTAACTTATTGTGATATAACTAATGGTAATTGGAGCATAACTGAACATAACTAATTACCTACCAAGGTCAACTGAAGGAGACTACTGGTGGCACTCAGAGTGGGTTCCTAAATTATAGGGATTAGTCCTTGAGGCACCTAAACTCATGCAATCATGTGCAATAAGTAGAATATGTGATCTATGTGTGTCCCCCATGCACTAGTGGAGTGATGAAGACCTCCTAAGATATGAAAATATACAATTAGGCTATATGGTCAAAGGGAGGATTAATAATAATCCCAACACCCCCCCTTAATCTTGAGTTTGGACAACCTAGCCCTAGTAACTAAGACAAAAGGTCACCCATACAATCTAAATGAAAAAAATAATAACTACTTAATGAAACCACGAAAATGGGAAAAACCTCATGGGAAAACTACCCCCTCAAAATAATCAGAAAAATCAGGATCAAGCTTTCATATCAAGAGAAAATTTCTTCTTTAATAAAAATCTTTTGAAAATATTTCTGCAACCTGCATCTCTGTGACACAATGAAGCAATATGATTGTCCTTATGTGCACTAGTATATTGGGACTGTGCATGTGAACCTATCCATATTCTTCCAATCCGATGATAGACAGGAGAAGGAATGTTTCCTTTGTCTCTTATTTCTGGAGGAAGAGTGACATGATCCAATTTGTTCTTCAGTGAGCATCATTGTTGATCAATCCTTACTATCATGTAGCATCTCTCTAGAACCTTTTTGCACCTCTATGAAGGAAGAGAATTTTCTTGACATAGCGCAAGGTTCTCTTTTTGAAACTGGGATATTGTTTTCCTCATGTCATATGGATCTCTAGTCATGTTCCCAGCTGCCACAATAACCTTTTGTGGAAATTTAGGCCTAGGGTTGGGAGTAGCGACTGGATTTGGATATGGATAAATGTGAACTTCATCTTCAATTTCATAAACTAATTCAAGTGGGTCCTCTTCTTCGGATTCTGAATTTGAAACACTAATGGAAACAATATCATATGAAAAAGGTATAGATAGAATGGTTTTAACTCCCCTTTCAAATGGTAGCTAAGACTATACTGGATCTGAGTATGGAAGAAAGTGTGAGAATTCATATGCCTTGGAGGCGTGGTTTGCAACACCCTTCACTATAACCTTCCCAATTGAGATATTTGATAACTCCACTAAGTTAGGACCAAATACCACTCGCTTTGATAGGCTAGTATGTGTCATCTGGTATACAAATATAAAATTTGCAGCTAAGGAGGGAACATAGAGTACATATTTGAACACTCCATGCTTTAACTTGATTGAAACCTTTCCTTCAGCTCAAATTTGAGTGTCATCACCCATGTGAATAATCGGACCATCAGTAAGTTGTAATGAAGAGAATTATTCTCTGGATGCAGCCATATGATTGGAGGCTCCTAAATTAATGAGGAAGACATGTGATTTTGAATATCTATCCTTTAATACATGGCATCTATCATCATTATATTTAGTCTTTTCTCCATAGTTATTCTTCCTTGTGCTTTCATGGAGTGTAATATTGTGCTTCTCAAGGTGGTCTTCTTCATACAATACTTCTCTGTATGGTTTCCTTTATTATAGTAAGAACACTTTCCCTTGTCATACCTTTTATTTTTTTCCTTCCTAGAGCCTAAGGATTCATCTAATGGATCAAACTCATCTTTAGGTTCAAATTCAATGTTTCTTTTATATTTACCTTTCTGCTTCCTTATTTCTTGCGCATTCATTATCTCACCAGCTAAGAGAGATTGATTTGGAGAGGATTTGAGAGCTCCCATCTAGATCAGCTTTCCTTGTTCTTGGATTAGATAATCTATGAAGGAATTAAGAGATGGAATTCCCCAATTAGGAGTAGTCAGCCTCCTAGAGTGAAAATTAGAGACAAACAATGAGAATTCTAAGCCAATTTTTTTTTTACTAGGGAAATCGACAACTAGGGCTGGGTTGTTACTCACGTGAAATGGGGTCCATGGATCCATTCCTGCTACCACTATACCACTAGGTTCCCCACACCCTCTCGTAAGACATGGGACACAGGTAAACCTAGATGGGATTTGATCTTGTGGCATATTTTACAACAAGTGACTTCATATCAAGCTACGGCAATGAGCCACACTCATTTGGGCTAAGAATTATGAGACAACTTTGTTGAATATGGAGAGAACCAATTTATCATCCTTCTTTTCAATCCTGCATTTCTTGAATTGCATGACCAGTGATTTGAATTTTGAGAAAAAATGTTGTATAGTTTCGAAGTTACTAGGATGTAGTGCTATCATTTCATTCTCCAGGATAAGGCCCCTCGGCTCATCCTGTCTGCCAAATAAGGATTCAAGATTATCCCATACTTCTTTCGAAGTCTAGAGTCCATCAAGATGGAACAACATCTCCTTGGATATGTGGATGTACATGTAGCCAAAAGCTTCATCAATCCTATCTAGATGCTTTGATTTTTCAATATATTGTTGGGGTTCAACTGCTCTTCCCATGGTCATCCTGTATAGACCTTTGTTGTGTAAGGATATATGCATATCTTCCCTCCAATAAAGGTAATTGAAGGGTGTAAGTATTATGGGAGTCAAATCTGTTGAATTATCCATTTCACAGCTCTATTGAGCAACAATTCTTCAGAAATTATTTGAATGTACCTGCAAAAACACTGCAAAACAAATCAATTCAAATTAATTTAGCTCAAACACCCTTCACTTCAACATATGCACTTTCTCTGAGTACATCACACATTGATAGACTTCTATGGACAAAATCCAGAGTGAGCAATGCAATTACTCCAAGAATTATGTGGAAACTCAATGGCTTCTTGTGCACCAATGGAAGAATCTGACGTTTGAGGCAGGCATGGATACCCATTCTGATGCCATTTTAAATTCAATGAATCATAGGATCATCAGCATGCATGAATTCAAATGAGAAGAGAATTTTGCAGAAGAGAGAGAATAATTTAGCATAGACTAATCAATTAGTCATGACAAAATTGTACACACATAGAGACAAAATTGGAATAATATGATTATATTCATGAATCAGTAATTACTATGTAATACAATGGTTATACGTATAGGATAATTTGAATTCCTAATATAGGATTCGAATCTATCAACTCAGACTGACTCCGAAGCTAACTTAGTGTGGTAAAATCACAACTAGAGCTCACTAATGCAACTCTGGATAACTAACTTAGTCTACAATCAGTTAATTGATGAGGGGAGGTGAACAAAGGCACCCACACTCCACTAAATCATGCAAACTAGAGGTAGGCTAATTGATTGTGATCTAAATGATGGTAACTAGATCATAACTAAACATAATTGATTACTTACCAAGGTCATCTGAAAGAGACTACTAGTGGCACTCAGAGTGGGTTCCTAAATTATAGGGATTGGTTCTCGAGGCACATAAACTCATGCAATTGGGTGCAATAAGTGGAATATGTCCCCTATGTGTGTCCCTCATGCACTAGTGGAGTGATGAAGAACTTCTAATCTAGGAAAATAGACAATTAGACTATGTGCCGAAAGGGAGGATTAACAACAGTCCCAACAAACAAAACTGAATAGTTATCAACATAAGAAGTAATTTTAAACCATAGACAGTAAACTGAAAAAACATGTTTTTTTGATCTCATAGATATAGATTCCAAACTAGGATAGTTGTAAATAAACAAATACATAACATAAATATAATAGTATACTTATATGTTATTCTTTCACGGTCTTATTTTGAAAACCACTATTTGGAAAACCCCAATCCACCCAACTATCATATAATGTAGGAAACACTTTATCTCGATATTTCCCCATAGTGACCATCGAGCCAATTATTTGTCTCTCTAGGGTCTAGATTCATATTTATTAATATTTATTAAATATTTAACATTCATATTTGTTTTCCACTAACTAGAAGACTCACTCCCATGTGGATTTTACCTTGCACTAGACAAGTAATCATGGAAGCAATTCATAAATGGAGCTATCTACCTGGTCACTAGTTATCCAAGACATGTTTTACCACTCTTCCATGGTTAATTCAAATAGGAAATTATCGTGCCAAAAACAACATACAACACTCATGCCAAGCAATCATCCAATACATTTCTTAAACAATACTTAGGAATTTCTCCTTCTAAGTGGTACATAAGAAACCCTCTTTCCTCAGCACATTCACTCCTCATAGATAATTCTAAACCATGAATGAACTTGGAACTTAATCACCTAAACCCATATATCAAGTGGATAACATATCACCTTCATTTATTCCATTTTGTTCATTATTTCTTTGTATTCAATTTATATTCAAGTTCTTCTTTCATTCTTTTTTGTCAGATTTATATTTGTGTTCTTTCTTTCTTTTGGTTCCATCAATATTTTGGTTCTTTTTTTTCTCTCAACCACCCCCTTAGCATCCTCATTTTACTTTTTATATAGGATTTGTTTTCTATTTTTATCAAAATTATAGAATGGTGATACTTAGCACATCGGTTATGTTTCTAGAAGGTGTCATTTTTATTTTTTGATTTGTTTATTTCTAATTTTTTAATTTACTTTTTTGTTTTCTTCTTATTTTCTTCTATTAGTTTATTTACTAGGTATAGAGATTGGGACCTCTCTCTTCATAGGTTTGGTCACACATTCTAAGAAAATGATACATTTTTAACGTATCAATCATATGTTTAAGAACAAGGCACTTCGTCAAACACAATGCTTGTGTGTCAAACAAATAAATAACTTAGCCAAATACTAGGGTTTCAACATCCACATGTTAGAGAAGGGATTTGATCACTCTTAGAACGTGGTAGATACATAAATAAGTTGGATCTATATTGATGTTAATCCCATTCACATCGTATTTCTTTGATTTCTTGCACTGTTGTAACTCATCTCAATACAAATACAAGGCCATCATAGTGTTAGTTCTATCCACATGATATTTCTTTCATTTTTGTTTTATAGTATTTAGTAAGGTGGTTGAAGTTTATTTTGTTACACGGTTTGGATGGCTAGGTATATTTTTTGCACTTGTTAGTATTATTAATTAATCCTCCCATTTACCACTTATTCTATATTGTGTTTTCCTAGCTTAGGAGGTCATTATCACTTCACTAGTGCATGGGGGACACACCTAGGATCCACCTACCACTCAATGCACCTGTTTGTATGAGTTTAGGAGCTATAGGGACCAATTCGTATAATTTAGGAACCCACTCTGAATGCCACCAAAAATATTCAACAATTAACCCTAGTAGGTATTCAGTTATGTTAAGTTATGCTATGATTCCAATCAGTTAGTTCACTCTGAGTCACCCTAGCACTCGTTTTCATGATTTAAAGGAGGTTTGGAACATTTAATCACCTACCCTCATCAATTAAATAATTGTATACTGATTCAGTGATCCGAAGTTGCATTAGTGAGCTCTAGTGGTGATTTTCCCACACTGAGCTAGTGCTAGAGTTAGTTTGATTTGGTGAATTTGAATCCTCCCTAGGATATTCAAATTCTACCTATTGTATGATTATTGTATTACAGACACATCAATGATTATTCATGTAATGTTATGATGACCATTTTTTGCCTCATGTGTGTGTAATTTCTGCTTTGAATATATTGATTCGTTTACACTAAATAGTATCTCTTCTGCAAGCTTGATTCTCCATTGAATTCATTCAGGCCTGAGGATCCTATGCTTCACTAAAATTAACATGGTATAAGAGCAGGTATTTAGGCCAACTTCAAACCTATGAAACTTCCATTAATGCACCAGAAGAAATTGGCTTCCACATAATTCTTGGTATTCTTGCCTTTCTCCCTCTAGATTATGTCCATAGAAGTATATCCAGGTGTGATGTACCCAGATAAAGTGCACATGTCGAAGTGGAGACTGTTTGAATTGGTTCGATTCAAATTGAAGTTTTTGTAGGTACATTCAAATATTTTCTGAATAATTAGTTGCTCTTGAATATTTGAGATGGATAATTCAGTAGCTTTGACTCCCAAAATCCACACACCCTTCAATTACCTTGATTGGAGGGCTTCCATGCAGATTGTCTTGTGCAACAAGGGTCTATACAAGGTGACCATGGGTAGAGAGTTTGAACCCCAACAGTATCTTGAAAAATCAAAGTATATGAATAAGCTTAATAAATATTTTGGCTTCACCTGCATCCATATCTCCAGGGATCTACTATTCCATCTTGATGGATTGAAAACTCCAAAAGAAGTATGGGATAAGATCGAAACCTTCTTTGGAAAGTAGGATGAATCAGGGCCATTTTATGGGGAATGAGTTGATAGAACTATGGCCTAGTAAATTCAAAACAATACAGTCGTTCTTCTCAAAATTAAAATCCCTTTTCATGCAATGCAAGCAGTGCAGGATTGATAAAAATCATGAGCAGTTGGTGTTCTCAATTGTGAGAAAATGTGGCCCATAATTATCAGTGTTTGTATCTACCTTTAACTCTGGGAGACTGACAACTTCTAATTGGAGAATGACATCCCTTGATTCCTTCACATAATCACTAATCCAGGAATAAGATAAGCTAATTCATATGGGATCTCTCAAACCCTCCAAGAATCAGACTCTGTTAGCCAAAGAGACTAAGAATGCGCAATAAAAGGGGAAGAAAAAAGTATAATAGAATAAGAACATTGATTTCAAGCCTAAGGAGAATAAAAATCCTTCAGAAGGAGGCTCTGCTTCCAAGAAGGACAAGCACAAGAAGTTCGACAAAGACAAGTTCTCTTACTGCAAGAGAGGATTTCATCTAGAAAATCATTGTATGAATAAGACCATCAACCATATGTCTAAGCTCCTTGAAAATAACAATATTCCTCTTCCTTAAGGTGGAAATAAGTTTGGTGTTGGAATCAAGACTAAACAACATGAGAGGTGGCATGCCCTAAAGGCATGCTTTTCTCAATCAAAGGATTTACTCATTTATTCTAGAGCTTCCAACGACGTGGTTTCCTCCAAATAATCATTCTCCACTCTGGAAGGAAGAAATGGAAGAAGATGGGGATCCCAATGATGGGTTGGTCTCTGGTGCAGCTACAATTGGATAACCAGGCCAAGTAACATTGATTGGGTGCATGTCGCATATGGTAGTGGATGCTGAAGGCATGAATACTTATGCTAATTTTGATGTTATCGAAGTTGTTGATGGTGGAGGCTCCTATCCTGTGTTGCTGGGGATTGGATGGGCCAATGACAGTATGGCAGTGATCAATTTTAAGAAGTGTGTGATGACCTTTGAAAATCAAGACATTAGAGTCATTGCTCCAATGGATCCAATCAAGGGATGAAGGTACATTGAACCAGTGAAGGACGAAGTTGTAAGGGGATGGGATCACACATATAACATCTCAGAAGATTACATCCATCTGACTGTCGATGGAGAACTCGGTTGGTGCAGCTCTAGCTCTGTGTCTTTTGAATCTGATGATGCTTTAGAAAATTAGCAGAATATAATGCATGAGGTGTCATTTTAGAATTGCATTTTGATTATGCAGTCATTGTGTTGAGTTGCAACTGAGTTTGTTGAATTACCAGTATATGAAGTACTACCCGAGTTCTCTGAGTTTCTGTTGGAATTTGAAGATAAGGTATCAAAACCTTAGCGATTGCTGGCGTTGGATGAAGTGCTGAAGGCTACTCTAGCATGTTGGTGGGAGACCCATAAGAAGTCGATCACCAGTTGGTCGCAGTGTCGAATATTGATGGCAGTTTGATTTGGTGATGCAGAAGTGTACCACGTTGGAAGCTATGATGGGTGGGATAGCCTCGGTGATCATTTGATTGAGTGTCATACCTTGTGGGAATCCAGAACAAAGGATGAGTGGGTCCATGCTTTTTGTAACATACCCAAAGTTCCATAATGCAAATTCTGAGAAAATGGGATAAATTTTTTTCTTTTACTATATCCAAAAAATTCAACTATGTTAGTCTCCTGAGAGTGTGTAATTACATAGTGGTAAAAAATACTATTATTTTCATCTATTCACATAAGAAAACTATAATTCAATTTGATTAAGTTCCATTGATTAATTGACAAGAGGACTGTACTAATATCCATACTAGTACAAGAATAATGATAAGAACTTATACCTCAATTCACATTTGCTTACAATTAAGAACCGATAAATTACAATCACTTTAATACACTTATACATAAGCAAATATTATTTAAAATAGATACAACCGTTACATTAGTCGCTATACCGACCCTCGAATGGGATAGGGACTACACATTACCCCTTTCTCTTATTACCTCGATGTCTTTCGCAGCCTCGAGACACAGTTGATGCACTATATTCGCTTGTAGTCATGCAACCTCAACATAAATATTAGAACAAGATAAATGGAATCCATATAACAAGGTTAACTATTAAAGAACAAATTAAACAGGTACGTTCATAAACAATTAAAATTACTCTACACTCTCTTTCAAGAGCCATCCCAATGCTCTTCCATCAACGAGTCATAGATTCTGCATCCAACACATCAATATACATTTTAGTCCTATAAGTTGCATGATAATTTCTATAAACAAAATTAAACATTACAAGTACTTCTTTAAAGTTACTTAATCTTGGGAGACTGAAAGTGTGTCTACGACTTTCCTCCCAACTGTAGGCTTCACTTGATGTGTGTTTATCCATCTAAAGCCACCCTCGATCTGGGCGACAAATCCACTAGGCTTGGAAGAGTGGAGAAATTCCTCAACATGACCTTAAGGTTAAATTCATAACCACTACTATCAAATAGATTTTATCCTCAACAACTAATTTCTGTTTCATAAATATTTAGGCCCTTGGACTCTCAATATAGTACTAATACAAAAAGTATTATGTCTTTTTAAACTTTATCTTATCGTAAAAAGGTATATATGTCTTAACTTTTAGTAAACTCTCTCAACATTTTATCTCTTAAAGAAATAAACCATTTCTAAATAATAGGATGGACTTCTAAGTTGTAAAACTTATAAAAAGTCTCGTAGTTTTACCCACTTTAGTAAAACCCTCTCAACATTTGTCCTGTAAAGAATAGGATAGACTTCTAAGTTGTAAAACTTATAAAAAGTCTCGTCGTTTTACCCACTTTAGTAAAACTCTCTCAACATTTATCCTATAAAGAATCAATCATTCCTAAATAATAGGATAGACTTCTAAGTTGTAAAACTTATAAAAAGTCTCGTAGTTTTACCCACTATAGTAAAACTCTCTTACCATTTATCCTATAAAGAATCAATCATTCCTAAATAATGGGATGGACTATTCCTAAATAATATGATGGACTTCTAGGTTGTAAAACTTATAAAAAGCCTCCTTTCATGTCTATGATTGCCATTTTCTCATCTCAACAATTTCATACTAAAGTAAATATTTTATGGGGGTTCTGTCTCATGAGCAAGATCACCCTACTCCCATTAGTGTAATTACATACTATAAGGAAAAGCATTTGGCAGAGCCGAAAACTAAAGTATGAGAGCTAGCTATAT
>LPNX010302643.1:306697-330696 GCA_001517045.1 Pseudotsuga menziesii
TATGTATATATATACATTTAAAAGGTTTTCCTTCCCAAACGCCTTAAGCCTTCACCTTCATGTATATCATGTATCTATATAGTTTTACTTTCTTTCTACTTAGAAGTAAGATAGGAAAAACCATAACTCTTATAAATAGGATCTCAAAACCATTTTCACTTTTTTTCTACTTTTTTTTGTCGAAGCTATAATATCGATTATATAGATAGCAATGTCATTGAATAATAATATTTAATTAAGTTGTTAACTAAATCTTATGATTCTACTAAAAACAAAACTTGCAGCACTTACCTACTACTGTTAGTTTAGGGAGATGCTTAAACCAAAAGAGCAACTCTAGTGTCCATGACACTTAATATGGCTCTCCTCATATGATGACATGGATTCCTAGCCAATCATCCCTCCCCCTAGTGGATTTGTCCCCAGTCATCGTTTTAGTCGCACATTATTTACGTCTCCTAGCAATATTAATTTTATCTATAAATTGACAACGCTAGAATAGTACTTACATTGTCTATTACTTACACTTTTTCGTTTTCTGGTCGCATACTTGGGGGATGTTACATACTTTCCCCCTTAGAATCAACATTGTTCTTGGTGTTACGTATTCGACCAAGGTTTTGTGTTCACTTCCCTTTAGGATCGTATTTCTTGCTTCTGCATCCTTCGTGATGTTTTTCAACTTAGCATTGATCATATTCAATATTTTGTGATTCCCGCGAGCATTTATCCTTCATAGACTGTACTTTTTGTGCAACAAAACTAGGTCTTCCAAAATTTATTCAGTAATCATGTCATTAATTCATAATCTAATTCAAAAAATAAACAACAAATCATTTTTGCAACACAACATTTGCAATTTATGGAACATATTTTGCCTTTCTTTGTGCATATATCCTCATAAGAATGCATTAGAGGAAATTTCAACTCAAAATGGGCCTTTTAAATTTTATTCAAATTCCATGTCATTATGTGTTAGCCAATGAAATTTATTTAAATTTGAAATACCGTATAGGTCTTAAACACTTTTTTAATATAAATTTGGGGATAGGTATCATAAAAAAAACTACTTTTTTTGTTTGTATTTTTGACATATCTCCCTGTGCTTTTACTCAAATTTCGATTGGGAGAGCTCGTTGGATGCGGAATTAAATTCCGCATCCAACGAGTATCCACTTGGCATACTTTTGACGGACCCCGCTACCCCAAAAACAAGAAATACCTGAAAAATGGAATGATGACATCATCATTCCATTTTTTCAGGTATTTCTTGTTTTTGGGGTAGCGGGGTCTGTCAAAAGTATGATGAGTGGGTACTCGTTGGATGTGGAATTTAATTCCTCATCCAACGAGCTCTCCCGATCGAAATTTGAGTAAAAACACAGGGAGATATGTCAAAAATACAAACAAAATAGTAGTTTTTTTTCTTCCTCTAAAATTAATAAATATTATTTTATTATTTTAACTATTATTTTATTAGTTCATTTTAGGAGGCGCATTATGAGTTGAAATTTTCTCTAATGGCCTAATACAACATTACCATCAAAAGAATTCATAATTAATTTGGATTTACTTATCTTTTTGAAGGACGTCTTTTACCTCTGCTACTTGGATGCTTTAACTAGTCCTCAACTTGAAATAGGCATTTATTTCAATCACAAGTTAGCATCATCTATTTCGCAAAATTTCAAGAAATAACCTTTTTAACTTTACCATTCACCCTCTCCCTTGAGGGAATTGTTTCCTCCTTAAGTATTCACAACATTATACATTAAGACATTCAACTGTCTAGTTATTCGAATAATCATTAATATGTGTTCTATTGTTTCATCATGAAGTTGAATAACTTCCATCAACACTTTTGTTGATGAACAAACTCTCCCTTGAGTTTTTCATCTTTAACATCTCTTTGTTGAAGATTGAACTCTCTCTTGATTTGCTGACACCAATTGGACTTACAGGATAAAACTTTGAGGTTACTCTCCATTTTGATTGCTAGTCAAAAGGTTCCCTCTCAAAATCATCAAGCAGCGTCCTATTTTCCAGATGTCAACTTTGTGCCTAGGTCTTTCCATTGATATAATAGACTCTTTCATAATCCCCCTCAAGCCTCCTCACTTGAGTCCAGGAATTTATTTTCCACCCAGCCTCTTGCTTGGGTCCAGGGAAAGTCACTTTAGAAAATTAGAGTTGTATCCTCAATTTTTCCCCTTGGTGTTCCCTCAGAGAAGATATTATTTTCCCCTCAAGCCCTCATTCTTGAGTCCAGGAAATTCTTTCCCACCCAACCTCCTGCTTGAGTCCAGGAAAATATCTTTTAACCATCAATCATTTATTTGATTTTCATAATTCGATACTTCCATCATTTTGTAAAACATAAACAATCATTTCAATAATACTTCATTTTCCGTTGGTTTTCACCTTCTATATTTTGTGAAGGACTTACTTCATTAAGTTATTCGTTTAATGATTTTTAATGTCTTTGATAATGAATAATTCTAACCAAAGATAAAATTAGTTATGCTTTACAATGAGGCCTTGTAGTAAAATTTGATACTAACTTCAAAATAGAGTATATAGCTTATTGTGGTTAATAAGATAACATGTTAAAAACTATCATAAATAAATAAAAAATCAAGAGCTCTGTAGACTAGGATATAACCTGGTCATAAACTAAGATATTGTTGTTAACTAAATCTTCGGGGTTAAGTAAATCCCACCCAAGATCTATGGAGAGAAGGTTTCAAAAACCTTTCCACAGAGCCTTTACCATGCAACCATATCGTCATGGTGTAGAAGTAACAAAAATGGAATGCTTCAATTTCTTCAATATATGATTCATGCCTTAATAACTTCATACATGCATCTAGTGACAAATGGAATGCTTCAAAAGAAACTTTAACAACCGGAATATCTGATTTTTTGACGATAGATTTACTTAACAAAGAGGTTTAAGGACCAAATTAATTAGCCATTATCCTTAAGTTTTCCTGTAACTAATTTAGGTTACACTTTTATATTACTTCCCTTGTCATTGATGCATTTGAATTGGAGCAATCATGTATACTATAGTCATTACATATGTAAATAATTTTAATATCTCATTTAAATTTAACTTTCTTCAGCTTACATGCTGCAAGATAAGCTCTTATGCAAACCACTTCCATAAACAGTAATTCAGAGAGTACATAACTTACTTGTGTATACGCGGGTCCATTTGGCCGCATTGTTTGAACCTGAGGCCCTGATACCATTTGTAACATACCCGAAGTTCCACAATGCAAATTCATAGAAAATGGGATAAATTTTCCACTTTTACTATATCCAAACAATTCAACTATGTTAGTCCTTTGAGAGTGTGTAATTACGTAGTTGTAAACACTACTATTATTTTCATCTAGTCACATAAGAAAACTGTAATTCAATTTGATTAAGTTCCATTGAGTAGTTGACAAGAAGACTATATTAATATCCATACTAGTACAAGAATAATGATAAGAACTTATACCTCAAATCACATTTGTTTACAAGTAAGAACTGTTAAATTACAATCACTTTAATACACTTCTACATTAGCGAATCTTATTTAAAATAGTTACAACCGTTACATTAGTCGCTATACTAACCCTTGAATGGGATAGCGATTACACATTACCCCTTTCTCTTATTACTCGATGTCTTTCACAACCTCAGGACACATTGTCTGCACTATATCCGCTTGTAGTCATGCAACCTCAACATAAATATTAGAACAAGATAAATGGAATCCATATAACAAGGTTAAATGTTAAAGAACAAATTAAACAGGTACGTTCATAAACAATTAAAATTACTCTACAATGTGTTTCTAGAGCCATCCCAATGCTCTTCCATCAACGTGTCATAGATTCTGCATCCGACACATCAATATACATTTTAGTGCTATAAGTTGCATAATAATTTCTATAAACAAAATTAAACATTACAAGTACTTATTTAAAGTTACTTAAGCTTGCGCAACTGAAAGTGTGTCTACGACTTTCCTCCCAATGGTAGGCTTCAGTTCACGTGTGTTTATCCATCTAAAGCCACCCCCGAGTTGGGCGACGAATTCACTAGGCTTGAAAGAGTGGAGAAATTCCTCAACATGACCTTAAGATTAAATTCATAACCACTGCTATCAAATGGATGTTATCCTCGACAACTAATTTCTGTTTCATAAATAATTAGGCCCTTGGACTCTCAATATAGTACTAATACAAAAAGGATTGTCTTTTTAAACTTTATCTTATCGTAAAAAGGTATAGAGGTCTTAACTTTTAGTAAACTCTCTCAACATTTTATCTCTTAAAGAAATAAATCATTTCTAAATAATAGGATGGACTTCTAAGTTGTAAAACTTATAAAAAGTCCCGTAGTTTTACCCACTTTAGTAAAACACTCTCAACAATTATTCTATAAAGAATCAATCATTCCTAAATAATAGGAAAGACTTCTTTATAAAAAGTCTAGTAGTTTTACCCACTTTAGTAAAACTCTCTCAACATTTATCCTATAAAGAATCAATCATTCCTAAATAATAGGATATACTTCTAAGTTGTACAACTTATAAAAAGTCTCATAGTTTTACCCACTTTAGTAAAACTCTCTTATCATTTATCCTATAAAGAATCAATTATTCCTAAATAATAGGATGGACTTCTAGGTTGTAAAACTTATAAAAAGTCTTGTTTCATGTCTATGATCGCCATATTCTCATCTTAACAATTTCATACTAAAGTAAATATTTATATTTTACAGGGGTTTCGTCTCTTGAGCGAGATCACCCTACTCTCATATAAGGAAAAGGATTTGGCAGACCTAAAAACTAAAGGATGAGAGCGCCTTATGTGTGTGTGTGTGCAGACTCCTCTTAAGGAGATACACCCAACTTTGAGCACATCAATGCTATAACTAAGACATTTGTATGAGTGGACTCTTCAATGAATATTGTTATTATATTTGCATGGGTTGAACCTTTGGGAAGATGCCCTAACTTCCTAGTACCCTCAATAAAGTATCCAATGCTCTGGCATGGATTACTCCATTGGGGAGATCACCGAGTTCTTAAAATATATTACTAGAAGGAAAATAAAATATGCAAACAGTCGTATCATAAATTAGCACCAACAAACATTCAAATATATAAAATTATATCTACACGTTTCTATCATAAGGAGATTGCAGGCATGGATGTAATCAAATCACAACACACTGAAAACGCAGGACTTGTCCTTTCAGATTATAGTTTAATAAAAACACGGACATGCATATATTTAGATTCACGAAAACAAAATCTAACTGATATCAAGTTCCATAAAGGCATCTCCAAGACTTTTAGTTCATCCAACACGTTCCACAAATCAATAAGCAAGGATAAGTAAATTGGAAACAAGGTATCCTATACCTTAAGAGAATACATTTTCATTTGTATTTTGCACTAAAGTATTTTCCACCAAGTACTGCCAACAAGAAGCTTCGGGTATCAGTTGTGGATATTGGATATTATTGCAAGGGTTGTTTTAATAAATAAATAATTAAAATAATTCCACTCGTCATTATTATTAGACAAACCATTGCGCCAATGGCTTAAACTGATGGGAGTGGTGTCGAACATTCCTGATGCCTTAATTATTGGCTGTAATTCTAGAAAAGGAAACCATATCCAGGTATTGGGATCTAACATTTTTACTTAAAAAATGTAAACGATTTCAAAACTGAAACGCAAAGAGGATATGGATATGGCAATGTTTATTTAATAACATAAAATAGTTTCAAAACTGAAATGCAGAAAGGATTTAGATATGAAAATATTACCTAAATATCATAAAATGATTTCCAAACTGAAACGTAGAGATGATATAGATCCGGGAATATTTATTTAGTAATGTAAAAGAGTTTCAAAACTGAAATGCAGAAAGGATCTAGATCTGGCAATGTTTATTTAATAACATAAAACAACTTCAAAACTGAAACTCAAAAAGGATCTAGATATGGAACTGTTTATTAAATAACATAAAACAGTTTCAAAACTAAAACACATAAAGGATATACATCTGGAAATGTTTATTTGATAACATAAAACAGTTTCAAAACTGAAACGCGAAAAGGATCTAGATCTGGAAATATTACTTGAATATCATAAAACAATTTCCAAACTGAAATGTAGAACCTTGGTGGATACGATAGGAAGAGAAATGGAAATGTTGGTGCCCAATTCCCCTATCATAGCCTCTATGATAAATTCAAACCACATCTTTATCCACTTCATATGTTTCTCCATCGCAGCTTAGATCTGATTGAAACCTTGGTGGCGCGATCTTCAGTACAGTAGCTGGGTCCCCTCTTTAGGTTGCGATTCTTTCCCCTTTTAAAATGGCTTCCAAGTATAAAATCTCGGCCATATATTTTTCCCAAGAGGACACGTGGCAATTCCAAGCGTCCACATTCCTCTTTTCTCAAGGAACATTCGACAAATTTAAAAATAAAAATCGAAAGACCATGTCTCCCACGTTCCATATGTGTCATTTGTATGTATACGTTCAAGTTCATATTTTTAATATAAATTACAATATGTATATGTATGTATGTATGTATGTATGTATGTATGTATGTAAAAGGTTTTCCTTCCCAGACACCTTAAGCCTTCACCTTCATGTATATCATGTATTTATATAATTTAACTTTCTTTCTGCTTAGAAGTAAGATAGGAAAAACCATAACTCTTCTAAATAGGATCTTAAAAGCATTTTCACCCTTTTTTTTCATTTTTTTGTTGTTAAAGCTATAATATCCCTTATATATATAGGGATGTCATTGAATAATAATATTTGATGAAGTTGTTAACTAAATCTTATGAGTCTACTAAAAACAAAACTTGTGACACTTAGCTACTACCGTTAGTTTAGGGAGATGCTTAAACAAAAATAGCAACTCTAGTGTCCATGACACTTAAGATGACCCTCATCATCTGATGACATGGATTCCTAGCCAATCATCCCTTCCCCTGGTGGATTCATCCCCAATCATCGTTTTAGTCGCACATGCTTTCAGTCTCCTACCAATATTAATTTCATCTATAAATTGACAATGCTAGGATAATACTTACAGTGTCTATTACTTACACTTTGTCATTTTCTGGTCGCGTACTGAGGGGATGTTACACTTTTGTCCACACATTGGATGAAATTCCATGAACATGGTATGTCTTAGCTGAGTTGCGTAGAGATATCACTACTTGGGAAGATTTGACGGTTTGCTTTCCTCACACCTTCAGTTTCGCGAATACCAATCCAGATGTTCGTAATGCCCTGCATCTCATCCGTGACATTTTTCTAAAGGTAGGCCTGGCTGCATCCCAATTCGATATACATGTGCATTGTTAGATGCAGTCGATGATGGAATGCTATAACATTACTGGAGGACTTGAGCATAGTGATGATCCACAGAACATCAATATTCCAGAAACAAAAGGGATTCGGGATGTCACAGCACCTGACGTACCGTTGGATCCAATGAATCATCCATTAAGAATTAGGAAGGTTAACATTGGGATGGAGGAGAAAACAAAGTTTGCAAATGTCGAGGACTACTAGGATGAAGAAACCATGGAGAAGATCATGGATATGTTGCATGAATTCTAATATTTGTTCCCTATGAAGTTTTCTAAGATGAAAGGAATACTGGGAGATTTAGGAGAAATGAAGATCCTGCTAAAGCCAAATGCGAAACCAGCAAGGCAGAGGCCGTATCAGTTGAATCCACGATAGAAGGAAAGAGTCAAAGATGATATCGACATAATTCTAGATGCTAGAATAATTGAGTCGGTCGAAGAATCAGAATGGATTAGTTCGATGGTGATTCAAAATAAGAAGATGGGTGAGGTTCAGATTTGTGTTGACCTAAGAAAATTGAATGATTTGTGTATGCATCATCCATTTCCAACACCATTCACTAATGAGGTGCTAGAAGGAGTAAGAGGTCAAGAAATATATTCCTTCACGAATGGATTTTTTGGTTACCACCAGTTTAGGATCGCAAAAGAGGATCGCCACAAGACAACATTGTTACAGAATGGGGGTGTTTTCAATACACTGTAATGTCGTTTGGTCTGAACAGTGTGCCTGCGATATTTTCCTCGGTTGTTGTAGCCGCATTCAAGTATTTTATTAGAAAAAATTTGCAAGTTTATATGGGTGACTGGACAGTTTATGGATTTATCAGGGAACATCTGGAAAACTTGCGACTGATGCTAGAACGCTGTCGAAAGCATTATATCACGTTGAATTCGAAGAAGTGTATTTTCTGTGCACCTTTTGGGATTCTGTTGGGATGTATTGTTAACAAGAAAAGATTGTTGGTTGACCCCATGAAGATTGCACTGATTTTGAGTTTTCCATTGCCAATAAATGTGAAGCAACTTTGAGTGACGCAGGGACACACAGGGTATTATCGCAAGTTCATACGAGGTTATGCTGCAATCACATCTCCTATGGAGAGGTTTTTGAAGAAGGATGCAGTGTTTGTATGGAGTCAAGAGTTTCAAGTCAACTTTGAGACGCTGAAGGCCAATATGGATTCTACACCAATACTATTTTTTCTTGATTGGAATAAGGAATTCCATGTACACATGGATGCATCGTCAATTGCACTGGGGGTGGTGTTGGTGCATCTAGGGGAAGGAGATCTTAATCACCCGATTTCTTTCACTAGTCAAAAGTTTTCATCTGCAAACAAAAATTACACTACCATAGAAAGGGAAGGTCTGGCGATGGTATATGCACTATAGAAATTTAGGAATTACCTGTTGGGAGGTCATTTCAAGATGTTCGTAGACCATTCTACTTTGAAATATCTAGTCAATAAGCCTGTGTTGGGGGGGAAGATATATTGTTGGCTACTTCTCTTTCAGGATTTTGATTTTGTGATAATTGTGAATTTGAATCGCTTGAATGTGGACCGAGATCATTTATTGTGAATTGATACAAGTGAGGAACCAACAAATATTGAAGACGGGTTTCCTAGCGTGCAACTATTCAGATTTGACATGGTTGATGGCTATTATGAACATATAATTAAGTTTCTGACGACGGGAACCACACCAGAGGAGCTGAATACAAGTCAAAGGAAGCAATTGGTTTTCAAGGATGCATATTTCTAGCTGATCGTTGGACAACTCTATAAACTAGTACTAGATGAGATTTTATGGCAATGTGCCCTACCACATGAACAAGGGAATATATTGGTAGAGGCACATGAGGGAGTTGCTGGTGGACAATATGGAGGTCGTGCTACCACTAGGAAGGTGCTCTACACATGAATTTGGTGGCCCATTCTTCATAATGATGCGAATTATTATGTGCGGACTTGCAATGTCTGTCAAAGAACTGGAAAACCATCAAGGAGGGATGAGATGCCATCGGTACCTCAGGTGACATTGCATCCATTTGATAAATGGGATGTGTACTTTGTGGGACAAATCAACCCACCTAGAAAGAGAACTAGTGCGCGGTACAAAATTAGAGCGACAGACTATTTGACAAGATGGGCGGAGGCCACACCTATTGTAGATTGCACCGCTTTGACAACAACAAGGTTCATGTTTGACAACATTGTGACTCGATTTGGATGTTCAAGGATATTGATGAGTGGCCAGGGGAGTCACTTCATCAATCGAATAGTCACTACATTGATAGAGGAGCTTCAAATGCAACATAAAAATAGTACCCCGTATCATCCACAAGAAAATGGCACAGTGGAAACGTTCAACAAGGAGTTGGAGCATGCACTTACAAAGGTATGTAATGCAAACCATGATGATTAGGATTTGAATATTCCAGAATTCTTGTGAGAATATCACACTACTTGCAAAATATTGACAGGGAAGAAACCATTCAAATTGGTGTATGGGAAAGAGGTAGTCATGCCTATGGAGTAAATTGTTCCAAGTTTGCGCATAGAGGCAGTGACGGGCATGGATGATGAAGCAGCATTAGAAGAACGCCTAGAATAGTTGGCACAGCTTGAGGAAGACTTCTTTGTCACAGGTTTTCACCAGCGCGTTGAGAAGGATCGACAAAAGGATTGGCATGATCGACATATCAAGAACAAATAATTCTAGCAAGGTGACTTGGTGTTGTTGTACGACAACAATTTCATGAAGCATCCAGGTAAGTTACAGATGCATTGGATAGGTCCATATCTCATTAATTCCATTACTTCATGAGGTTCAGTACAATTGCAACAGTTAGATGGTGCGATGCTTCCAAAGCTAGTGAATGGTAGCAGGATGAAGCCCTACAGGATGGGCTTGGAGCTACGTGATGCTTAAGGCACTATGCGAAAAAAAAATGATCACACAATTGCATGCTAAGTAGGAGGATGGTGCACTAAGAGGAAGTGATCATGGAAGTAGGAGAAGAGTTGGTATTGTAGTTAGGAAGCCATGCCACGATAGCCGCAGTGTGGCGACATAATCAAATTAGTAATAAATAAAGATAGTTAAAGAAGTTAACCAGGTGCACTTGTGGACATGACGCATATTTATGGTTGATCCGACCGTTGGATTGATAGGATCACCAACAGATTTGGGTGATTAATGCATGATTTGGTCAAAATGATTAAAGTTGATTTGGTCATGATGGAGATGCGATTGGCTCGGTGCTATAAGAAGGGGTCGAATGTGGTCGGCATTCACCATTGTGCAAATATTGAGTTGCAGGGTTATCACAGAAGAATTATGTTTTGTTTCCTTGATTTGAGTTTTATATATTTAGTGATTTGCAGAGGGAAGTCAGGTCGAGTGCCCGTTGAACATTGTGGGGAACTGGTGCGGCATGGAGAGTGAGCTAGTCATGGTCGATATTTCGAGCGAAAGGGAGTCACAAGTCATCCCAGTAACTATTGAGGACGAATTTGCAAGTATGTCGGTAGGATCATCGTCAGTACCGAAGAAGAAGAGGGGGGGGCAGCGGCCTAGATCCCTGGCACTAAAGAAGTGGCAGAATAGGTCATCTACACAAACATAGAAGGAGGTACTTACACATACGGTTCCATCAAGCTCAGGAGTTGTGGAATCAACAGTTCATGTAGGGGTGTCCGCTGAGGATATCCATGGGTATATACCTCCCTGTCGGCCCGGTACGCATCCCAGGAAGCTCACCAAGAATCATAAGTACCAAGTGAAGATGTCGGTGATACCACAAGGCATGTTATGCACCACATACATTGTTCATGTGCTGATGCATATGAAGTATGATGACCATGATATGCTTGCATTGAAGGACATTATGAAGGATCCATATGTATCGATGGTAGTAGTAGGAGGCAGCCTGATAGTACGCATTCTGCAAGATTGGGCACATGGGTTAAAGAGAGAAGGACTATTGGGATTGATTAACATGTTGTATTTTGGGTGGTTTAATGAGGAAAACATGCATGAAGAAACTCCTAGCATGCTTCCATTGCAGGATTTTATGGCTGGACCAGCTAGTCGCAGTCACGGTGGCACTTATTTTAGATATCACAGGGATGCCTAAGGATGGGCCAGACCTCTCACAGTATTTCAAAGGGAAAGATAATTACAAGAGTATTGTAATGAAGTTGAAGAAGCACTATGGTTTACAACGCAACGAGCAGGCATACCGCATCGACAACATCAATGACCAGGTGGTGTGCATCGAAGCAAGGATTTTGGCTAGCAAATTAGTCAGGAAGAACCGACCCATCCAATGTAACTCGGGGGGTCATTGCATGCGTAGAGCAGTGTGCGAAAGGAGTACAAATGAATTGGTCATATTCTTACTGAAACAGTTGACAAAGGATGCAGTAGTAGTCCAGGCGGGAGAGCAGTCATTTACATACAGTTGGCTGCTGATTTTGATTGCACTAGTGGCTTGGATGGAGCCAGATGATTATCAAGGCATGGAGGTGGATGCAGTAAAGGTTTGTAAGGGCACACAATAACACAAAATCTGGTGGGTGAAGGAAGCTAGTAGACTTAAGTACTGCGCAGTTCAGTTCTGAATCTATTGGGGGGCACTGCGGGCTACATCTGTGAAAGTTCCATGATTTTTTGACGAATATGCGATGAAATATCAATGAATTGCTTGGTTTGTGATTGGACCACACACCATTCATGTGCAAGCATGGCATGACCTAGATAAGTAGTGGTTTCCAACACCATATAAGCTATCTGATGAGGAGCTGGAGACAATTGTTAATGATTGGTTTGTAGCATAGAGAGAACCAGTCAGCCTCAAAGAAGTATCAATGGGCCCACCAGTGAATGCACAAGTTGATCCAGTACCTGTGACTGACCAACAGAGTAACCATGATTCGAATCAAGAGTCGTCCTAAAAACCCACGTATTCAGAGGCCGAGAAAAAATTTGATCAGTCTAGAACAAAGAGGTGACAAGAGCACGGTGCGACAAGTAGCATGGCCCCAGGGATGGAAGCATAGTTTAACTGGATCATTAAGGAAATTACAACTGCAACAAATGTGGTAGCTGAAGAGATGAAGAAACAAGTAAGGAAAGGCTTTGGCGAGGTAAAAACTCGATTTGATTCTTTATTTGATGTTGTTTTGAAGAAGGCACTGGAGGTAGCGACTTTGCAGGACCTTGGCTCAATCAACACTAGGATGTGGATTCTAAATGCACAAATTCTGTCGCATGCAATTGAGACCAACAATGAGGATCTTAATGCCTCCCTACAACAATCACAAGTTTTGTCCATAGACATCAACACACTATCCACACAAAAGTTGTCGCATATGCATAGGGTCACCAATCAATAGTTGGCAGGCAGAGAACAAAGTATCAGCAGTCAATTCCTGTGATCACAAGAAAAAGAGGTTGAAGAGTTGAAGAAGGAACAAGAGAGAATAATCACTGAGAATGCCAAGACGATAGGAGAGTTTAAGAAGGAACGGGACCGACTGGTGGTCGAGAAAGTGCATCTCTGGGATAGCAGAGTGTGATTGGAAGAGGTTGTTTCTGATGCATGTCAATATGTATAGGAAAGCATGGCGGAGCTGGATGCAGTAGAACAAGAAAAGTGGCTTGGAGCAGAGATTGCACAGTTGCATAGTGATAATGCAAACTTACAAGCACTAGTACATCCAGACACGTTGCCTAAAAAAGTAGCAGAGAGGAAAAGCACCATACAAGATGTGGTGACACAACTAGAGGAGATGGAACAGGAGGCAAAAAAAAGTAAATAATGCAACTACTCAATTTTAGGGTAGTGTAGTCTAGAACAAGAAATTGGCACAACTGACCACGTAGTTACACGAGGCAGAGAGGAAGCTGGAAAGACTGAAGATGTATCTAAGATCGATGCCACAAGTTGTTAAAATTACCAAGTATGCAGAGCTGAAGGAGTTGCAGCAACCCATTGTGAAGGCACGGGAGAATTAGTGGAGGCACAGTACATAGTTAGATGAGTTCCAAGATATTGGAGTGCAGCTTTCTGTTAAGGCATTTTCTGCATTGCAGGCAATCGAGGAAGGTAGAAAGGCGGTCACCGATAGGATGGTTGAGCATCCAATAGCACATGATCTGACAGGGAGTCAGGAGATCACTGAGAAGTTCAAAGAACAAGTCAAGGAGATCAATCAGCAGTATGAGAACTTCAAGCTAAATATCAATGAATACACCATGTCCAGCTAACGTGTCTCGAGGGAAAGCCACAAGATTTTGTTGGGGGGATTTTGACAGGATATTTTTGGATAAGTCAGCTGTGGAACATCGTGGATGATGTACAAGGCCAAAGGTGTCGTGCAAGGTGGAAAAGGGCACGCAAGTCTGAGTTATGATATTTTATGTATTTTGGACTGCATTTTGCGGATTATGGTCATTCTTTTGTAGATTTGGTTAAGAAGTAGTTAGGAAGTTGGTTACGTGGACCATGAATGTAAACTAGGCACAATCCTATAAGTAGATGTATAATTGCAAGTGTTACTCATCCATTGAAAAATCCATCCAAGAATTCTTGAGAAACTGTTTTCGAGAATTTGTGCTTTGTGCGAAGGTTAATATGACATGACAGAGGTTGAGAAAAACTATTGTGTCCTTTTCTATTTTCCTATTTTCTGCGATCCAAATATGAATGCAATGTGTATCTGCAACATGGATATGTGAGCGATGCGGTGTTTCTCTGCTTCGAATGATGTTATACTGTTAGATTTGTTTGCGCATCAATGGTTTTGCTATGATTCGGTTATGATAATGCGATATGTTAAATGATGATATGATTTTGTTAAATGCATAATCTGAAATGATTATATCTGTGAAATAATGTTGTGCTAAGTTGATAAGTAGATGCACATGGTCCTCCTTCATTCTGCGGAAACTTGGTTTTGTCATCTCTCCCTCGAACATCTTGGGTGAGACTTCATATGCTCTGCAGGTGTTGTCGTACGGGGTAAAACCTGTCTAGGCCGATGCTCAAGGAGATCACAATGATTTGGATGTTGAAAGAGAGGTGAAACCTTGTCGACTAGTTTTGTTTCAACAACCTACCTACTGCAAAAATTGTGTAATTATTGCACATCTTCTCATCGACACTTCATGCATTCGGTTCTGTCAATTTTCCAAATCTTCTCCAGAATCTGATGTGCAAGAACTAAAGTTGCACCAAATGATCTTTTCGTCAGCCATTGGATTCACATAATCATCCATTGCAGAATTAATTTTATATATATTATCTAGATATTCACCTTGCCTTTCATTGTTCACTTTCTCAACGTATCTCTTACCTTCCAGTGGATTAATTTGTACGACCACCCTTAACTCTGAGTCTTCAAACATTAACATTCTTTTCTTAAAGTTGATAATGGTCTAATTATCAATTTCCCATTTAATCCCTAGAAGTGTGGGAGATGGATTTGTACCATCGACAATGTCAATCACTTCGAAATCAGCATATGTTTTGAGTCAATCGTCTGATAGGTAGAACTTTTGACTGATTTTCTAATCTGAGATGGACAAAAGACCATATGAGTCTCATATTCCCCATACTCTCCCAAGTCTATCTAGTCAAAATTTTACATCGGAGCCCAAGTTCATAATAATATATTCCATGTCGTAATCTTCTATTTGGGTATTCATTCTCATCTCTCGACCAGTCTTCAATATTTTCCCGATATGATTAACCCTTTTTTCTAGTCTTGCCTCTTCTTCAGGTTCTTCTATCGAAGTTGTCAATTATGCGACAACATATTTATCTTGTATTAGTGCTAACAAAATTTTAAAGAATTCTTTTAGTTTACTAACCTTTCCTAGCAGTTGCTTTCAGAATATCTAGTCAAATCTCTCAAGCATTCCCAATATTGGTCCTTCAGGTGGTATAGCAGCAGAAGTTGATGCTTGATTCCTGTCAATGAATTCTTGTCGCGCGTCTAAGAATACTTCCTTTAATTTTTTGATGTTGAATGGTTCTTTATTTTATGTTGTTGGTCGCACCTGCGGTAGTCCATATAGTGTTTCTTGATCTTCCCCAGCTGCAACACCTCCTCTTGTCACGACAACAATATGTGGCTCCCTTATTTTAGCATAGATCTTTTGGATATTCTTATTGGGGTTCAAATTGAGATTCTGCGGTGGATTCTGGTTTCCCACATTCTTGGCCTACCATCTCGCAATCAACTGTGGACATTCCTCGATAGTATGATCAAAATATTTGCAGTACGAACATGTCGTATTAGGAATCATGCAGTCCATGGAAAAATGTCCAGGATGCCCACAATTATAACATATAATTTGGTCTCTTCCATGACCAAATCCTCCTCCTTGTCCTTAAACTCTAAAAATTTCCAGCCCCCTGGGTTGAGGGTACTATTGTTGTTTGGGTACTAGTTTTGTGCATATTGAGCCTATGGATATTGAGCCTGAGCTCACTCATCCTCCATCTATTCATTGTTATTTATTAAATAAGTATCAATTGTTTTCTCCTACAACATCTGATATGCTCTACAACCTTTCTTATCATGGCCTACTGATCTGCATAATTTATAGCATAAACTTGCCAGTTCACTTATGATCTTTTGTAAGTATAAACGTTCTTCTAACCGATACGCTATAGTTTGACAGATTCTATAGCAAGGAATGCCTTGTTTAATTATAGAGTTTGGTGCTCCCAATGTGACACAATTCATAAATATCAGGCAGTTGTCTTTGTGGTTCCCTTTGGTTATGCATCTGGTACACCAGAGCCCTTCTTGGAATTCCTTTCCCTTCTTGATATCTTGAAGTTGTAGTGTAAGTTTTGATAGTTTCTATTGGATTTGCATCATTCCCGAACTAGTCTCTCTGACCGATGAGGATTCCAACTTCATAGCCAATTCTAGAGCCTCATTCTGAGATACAATATTTGGTTGGATCAACTGAATATGGATGTGTGGTAACAATGCTACAATGAACCATTCTTTGTGATGAATGTCTGACATGTGAAAGCTTACTTTGGCCATCAGTGTCTCAAATATTTGGTCAAAGTCCCAAATAGAATCCATAGGAAATTGCTTAATTTCTTTTATCTCTGTACTACACTGCGACTCATATTTGAGATTTTTGAACTCATCTATTAATCCTACCTGGATTTTATCTAATGTTTTTTTGTGGGACTCTTGTCATAACCATAGAGAATTTCATGTACCAATCCAACGCATGACCTCTAATGGTTGTGATCATTTGGGCTTTCTTGATGGCTTCATCTTGGACCTGTCGCACGATGCACATGGATTCACATAGAAACCAATGTTGTTTAGGGTCTTCTAACCCATTTCCATTAACTATTGGCAACTTTATATCACTCCTGCCCATTATATTTGTTCTTGGTCCTGTTGGATTAAATGTTTGGCTAGTGGGAGTCCCTTGTCTGTTATTCCCACTATTATTGTTACTTTATTTAACAAAAACACTGGTGGATGAGTTTCTAGATATTACCTATGGGTATGTGCACAAGGTTGTGGGTATGTCATACTCATACTCTAGGTCTGGATCTCCTTCTTCGTCTTATTTTTCAGATATAGCCTATTATTCCTCTTCCTCATCGCAAGAACCTTCATTGAAGTGCGACGCCAATTTGTAGTCCTCTCCTCCTGTTAGGATTATAATGAGCATTAATAAAATATAATTAGTGAGAATAAAACACAACCAATAAGAAACCACATATACACATCAATTTACCCTGGAAAACCCCATGCGAGGAAAAACTAGCACCAATGAATATCTTCATTAACCTATCCAAAACCAACCACCTGATCCAAGCGAGCTATCCATTGCTCACCTCCATGCCACTTTACAATGGAGCCTCCTCAAGCCTTATAAAGGCTTCATCACATGCAATACCATGGGTCAATACCATGGGCCACCAAAATACCATTTTCCACCAATACCATAGAAAAATACTATGGGATATAATAAACCATGTGTTAGACCTCAACCACCTTTGACTCGTTCCCAATTCAAGGTTAACCCTAATAATCCCCCCTTTAAACTTTAATTGGAGTAATCACCAACCCCCCTCAAAGTTTTTACCAAGGAATCTCACATACACCCCACTAACACCTATGTATATCTCTTGACTTTACCAATGAGTTACCAAGGGTATGCATGCCTTACCAAGTCTTATAGCCATATTCCCATTTACATGCAAACTTCTCCATGAATGTTTTTCTGTGTGTCTTCATGGTGAATACACCATAACCATATGTTTCTTCATCCTCTCGCTTTTCCATGCTCGCTTTCTTTCTCATCCACTTGCTCGTTTTCTTCCATGTTCCTTTTGTACTTGCATCCAACATTGTCATTGATGTCCATATAAAAAGAATCCATCTATCGGATTACATGGGTCCTCAGTCGTTGTAACCGCTAGTTCTCTAGGAATTCTCTTCACATACATGGTTCATCAATCTTGTTCCCAAAACTAAGATGAAACCATCTCGCATTTCTCCTACAATCGAAGACTCAACCTCTCTGATCCACATCAAGCTAGGATATGAGTACACATGCCACCCTCGTACCTACCCAATGGCTCATTCCACACTTGATATAAAATCCCTTCTCTGTGCATAAGAGGGATACCTTGTGCTTCTAGCAACTGAGGAAATCAATTTTTTTACCAGCGACAAAAAATGTTAGGGTGTCAGGTACTATCGATCATGCACCCCTCAATACAATGTTAAAACTCAAGTACAAAAAAATATAAAATAATTAGCACGCTTCTCATGTGCAGAATTTCCACTTTTATAATTATGTGCTTTCCATGCTTATCTTTTAAACCAACACTCCAATATTTTTACATAATTCCTTGCCACAGATATTCAGTATCCCACCAATACTTTATCCACTCAATAAGACTTTTATTAAAAACCATTAATTTAAGAAAAAAGGTAACCATACATAAATATTTTCACATAAGTGATGCATTTTTGAAAAGTGACATGGATAAAACAAACTTACATCCCTTTTTTTTTAAAGACGTGTATGGCATGGATCCTTTTTTTAAAACTATTTTTATAATTGTTTTTACCTTTAATTCATGGAACATATGCATCCGAGGATTATTCTTATGTGCAGCTGATGTATTCACACACACATAGTGGTTTCATCTATGCAGTAATAGATTCAACTGTAGCACCAACAGATCTACATATCGAACCAGATCATCACTAGATCTATGATTATCTTCTTCTACACACTTACACTCATAGCATTCTCAACGAGAACAACAACACCAATACCCATTGTTAGGATTATAACGAGCATTAATAAAATATAATTAGCGATAATAAAACATAACCAATAAGCAACCACATAGACACATCAATTTACCTTGGAAAACCCCATGCAGGGAAAAACCAGCACCAATGAAGATATTCATTAACATGGACAAAACTGACAAATCAAGCCGAGCAATCTAGCCACCGCTTACCTCCAGGACACTTTACAATGGAGCCTCATCAAGCCTCATAAAGGATTCATCACATGCAATACCATGGGTTAATACCATGGGCCACCAAAATACCATTAACCACCAATACCATATAAAAATACCATGGGATATAATAAATGATGTTTCCCAAACCATGTGCTAGACCTCAACCACATTTGAATCATTCCCAATTCAAGGTTGACCTTAACATCTCTAGTCATACTGCAACATCCTCTTCTGGTCACGGTCCTTCTTCTCTTTCCTGACCAAAATCTTATCCCACTTCTTATACGCCCACCTTCTAATTCAGTCTTGCTATTTCCAGGAAACATCTCAGCTTAATCTTCTCCATTTTTCTCAAAATTCTATTATCACATATCCCAGGTCTCCACACACAAATATTTGTTTGTCGAACTCCATTCTCAGGATCCATTTCTCACATACTAGCATCTTGATCCAAGTCTTTAAAGATGTTAGGTATCATCCTCTAGGTCCTTGGAAAAAAAAATTCAGTTTCTCTAAATGACCGTATAGTGTCGACAACAATTTCAGTGATGTATCCTTCCAAAATATTGTCAATGCAGAAATCGACAGCCCTAGATATAGGTTCTCTAATACTTTTCAGCCGTTGAATAAGCTAAGGGATCCACTCTATCAATTCTACTCCTTGATAATATTTCTTATGTGTCGCAAACTTTAACAACCATTCGTACAACACAATGGGAAATTTGTTAAGGAAAATATCATGAATATCGGTATAAAGGTATTGCTCCAAGAACTCTGTTGGGTTAAGTCAGGATCGTCACTTTCTTCCTGTGCAAACTCTAGAGCCTTAAAATCCACCCAATCTTGAATTTTCAGCTTTGTAGGGTGCCATAACATGTCCCTAGCAGAATGATTCACAGTCCCAAAAAGAGAACCATTTGTTGGCGTGCTTATAGTAGACCTAGGTTTAGATTCCTTGTTTGTCAATAGAGTCCAAGATATCGGCGCAACAGAGAAGGACCCCATTGGCAACACATGCGACGCAGATGTAGTTTCACCCAGTATATCTTATGGGAACTTCCAAAACCATGTTTCTGCAGTTATGTGGGGACTTCTATTCTTATATTACTTTATCAAATCACTTGAATGAAGTCGGGAATTATACTTCTTCTTCTTTGTTTATTCATTCAAGATAATAGTCTACTCATCCGTCGACACATATCACAACAATTAACATAAAATCCTTATGATAGATTCAATCTATTAGCAATGTGACACACACACACATATATAGGTTTATTCATAAAAAAACAATGTGCGACATATTCAAATCCACTAATTCACAACATACATGCATTTGACATAAAAATAATTATCAAAGACACACAGAGACAACATTTAACATGGAAACCCATCCAAGAAAAACCACAAAGGTGTTCTTCATCTAGCATAAGAAATTGGTTAGAACCTTTCATCAGCACACTCAACTTGCAAACTCTTCTTTAGATGTTCTTTACAATTCACACATACTTATATCCTCTCATGCTCTCTGGTTTTGGGTCTATGTATTTCTTCTCTTCTTCTCTCAACTGTCGATACGTACACATTCTAGATCAATTGTCTAGAGAAGAAGTTATCTTCTCTATTCAACCTATCCCGTCGATCACTAACTAACACCAAGATAGCCGCCAACATCTTGGGTTATCGCTTTTATAATATTTTACAAGTCTTAATCAACCGACCCTATTTTGTTAGCCGACAGGATGTCATTTCTATTTGTGTACCTTGAGTTACAACTTAAAATAGGCACTATCAGCTCAAAATACAATTATGATTTCTTACCAGAAGAGAGCTTTATTCTAACTAACTATTTTCCATGATCAATCAAACTTTCCTTTTCGATTACTTTATTCTTCTTCTGTTGTGATTCCATCAGTCACGGCTCTCCTTCCATCATAGATTCTTCCTCTGTTGCAACTCTTCTTCTGTTGCAACTCTTCTTCCATCATACCTCTTCTTCTATCGCAGGTTTCTTTTTGTCTTGCAACCAGAATATTCTTCCTAACATTTCCTAGGGCCAACAACCTTCTTATCCTAGATTTCTCCATTTCTTGCGCATAAACTGTTTTGTCGTGCAATATGTTAAAGAATGAAAACATCCTTAAAGTTCAACTCTAATTAATTGTCCATATCACCTC
This sequence comes from Pseudotsuga menziesii, assembly GCA_001517045.1. Classification (NCBI taxonomy): domain Eukaryota; kingdom Viridiplantae; phylum Streptophyta; class Pinopsida; order Pinales; family Pinaceae; genus Pseudotsuga; species Pseudotsuga menziesii. Next base: position 327,834 of record LPNX010302643.1, read on the forward strand.
AAAAAATTATTTTAGGGTCTCTTGATATTTATTTGGACCCATTCATTGTGTTCCTACATACAATTGTGAGCATTGGGTGCCATCTAGAAATCATTTCTAAATATGGAATTTCACTCTCCTAGAATTAAACGTTTGCACCTAGTCTAGAGTTTCCACTTCTTGTTTTGAACCTTTTCAAAATTTGAAGTATATGACCTTTCTGAAATATAGTTACTTCAAGTATTTCCACATAATTCCAAAGGAAATTGCCTCTAGTCCTTTGGGCTATCCAAAGTGATATGCACAGGTGTGATGTACTTGAAAAGTGGAAGCTATCAATGTAAACTTCATTTCCTACCATATATGAGTATTTTTTGGTTCTAAAACCTATCCCATTGTATCACTATCATTTTTTATAGTAGTAAACACTTTTTATTTCATCCAAAAAGGTTCTCGAATGTCCAAGTTATGATTGTTTTATTGAACTAGTGCATCCACAGACAAAGTTGTAGGTTAGTCTTGAGTTTCATTGTTCCAAGATTCCTTAAGGTATCTATGATGTTTGTTTGTGGTTCATTCATGTCAGGTCAGATGTGTTAGGATCCATCCCATGCTTCATATCTTAAAATAACAAATTTTTGGTTCCATTTGGAGTGAGTTGGAAATAGATAGATTTTGGATTGTCAAAGCTACAATTTGGGCCTAATTTCGATCTTTCTATTTTGGTTCTGGATTGTGGAGATAATATCTCTAATTTTTAGATTGGGGATATTACACAATACAAATACTTCTAAAAACAAGGAAAAATTACCTTCCCGTCTTCACTTAATACCCACTGTTATAACATGATTTTCCACACCTGATATATCTCTATTTGATGCCCTTTCCCTGTATCTATGCAGACTCACTTCATCCCATTCTCTCATCATTTCCCTAATGCTCTAGTTAAACCCCTAAAATTACATTTTTGAATATATATGTGGGCCACAAGTTTACAACCCATCTATACTCATCTTGCACCACTGTCACCAACGAACATCAGATTTTATGAAAATAAAATAAAAATATGTGGAGTTTTCCCCATCAAATAACGAATGACTTGATCATTTGCCTTCCATATGATAGGAAACTCTCCAATTCGACCCTTCATTTCCTATTGAAGGGATATATATTGAGCTATTGTAAAGCATTAAAGGAGGAGAATTTTGGAGAGTGAAGAGATTACAATGAAATTGTGCCCCATTCTTACATGCTTGAGTATGCACCCCTTTGTCCTTGAAGTATCCATTAGTGTTATTTCCCAATATTTCCTTGTTATTTGTTAAATTACCATTGCATGGAGAATTGAAGTGGTGGATTCCCAGGTGGAATGACTCGGTTTTTCGATTTCGACGAGGTGTCGACAAAGGTTGTCATTTGTATCTCTTTTTATATTAATAGAAATATCCATTTCTGATCCATTACGTGTGTAATTATCAATATTTGTATCCATGGATGTAATTACGTTGTTTGCATGTTGGAATTGAATATGCTATATTAGACTCTAACACTTTATTTATCATGCATGTATATTTCTTTATTGTTGAGGATGAAGTTTAGGGACAAGTGTGATTGAAAGCTCAACAAGGAACTTCTTCANGAAGGACAGAGTCTCAATAGTCCTGTCAGCAAAGAAAATTATTCACAAGCACCAGTTAATAAAGATTGTTCAGGATAAATCCGAAGAATTAATGGTACAGGTCAACAGGTTCAAAAGGGAGTTTGAAGGGCTGATCGAAGACGGGTTTCCATGCTTCTGGAACGAGAAGGGTTGAATGCTCTCGCAGGAACATTATAATAATCTGATTGTCAGGGCTCGTATGGACCATTCAAAGTTTAATGAGTTAGAGAAGAGCCTGTCTGGACAAACCATTGTGGACGTGCTAACTGAAGATTTCAAAGTCCTGCAGAAGTTCACGGCTATCAGAACCAGGTTGCCTAAGAAGTCCTACGAAGCCTACATGGAACTCGAGGTAGCCATCCGGGAGATGATGGAAAGTGACACCCCAAGTGTCGAACAATGGAGGGCTATAGAGCGGCTGGGGAAAACAAAGCTTAATCTTTCTCAGTAGGGAACAGGTGGCATATACCAAAGAGCTGATGAAGCGTGGACGTGGAGCTGTGTGGCCAAGTTTGTTACTCAGTTGATGTGATACTCTATGATCAGTTAGGAATGGAATTGTAAAAACTTCCTAGTGGTGTAGGAAATTAGTTACAAACTCTAATTTACGCTGGTCATTCTGTTATTGATCTGCTGGGAGCAGACTTATTGTTTAATCTATATATTGGTGTCTTTTGATGAGATGGGCGTTGGATCCCATATTAGACTCTAACACTTTATTTATCATGCATGTATATTTCTTTATTGTTGAGGATGAAGTTTAGGGACAAGTGTGATTGAAAGCTCAACAAGGAACTTCTTCAAACATCCAATAAAATCTTATCCCTTAGTGTTAGTTTCATTTATATATTTAAGATATATAGGAATTTATTGATTTCTGGTGTCATCATGTCTATTTTGGTCCACCCCAAGCCATAGGAAGTTTTCTTCGTAACAAAATTGGCGACTCCGCTAGGCCTAATTTCCTTTTTGGTGGGGTTATGGGTGCATTTTTTTCGCTCAATTTCTCTTTTTTTCTCCTCGTTTCTGTGTTGCATTTGGTAGTATGTTCATTCACTAACAGATTACTTCCTAGAGTGGTTTGACAATTGGTCTTATTTTTACCACCTCCTTCTATGAATACGTGGGTCATAACATATATAGTCATGTATATACACAGACTATACTCTACATAGTCGCGTACATACAGTACTGTTCTTTGAACAATCATGTACATCCTCCCTT
>LPNX010302649.1:1820-12225 GCA_001517045.1 Pseudotsuga menziesii
TCGACCCTTCCAATGTCGGCTTTTACGTCGACAGGGCCCTGGCGAAGATTGAACTCGAGAATTTCCGAGGTAAACTCAAAACCATGATCTTCTAATTCATGCCTAGAATAATGCTAGTGCCTTTTAGTTTTTTATTTTTTAAGTGTCCCTAAGGTTTTAAACCAGATCCTAAAGTCGTGAGGAAACTATTCAGTTATCTGTCAAATGATTTATGTGTGTTTCTATAATTGCTTTTAAGCTGGCATGTTTTTCATGTTTTTAAAATGGGGGATCAAATTCTAACATGAAAAAATAGAATATTGGTCTGTGTTTCAAGAAATTATACATTATGCTTTTTTTGCGATTTACTTGGTTTGGTTACGAGGTCAAATAAAATTGACAGAAATATTAATTCATATAAAGGGGAAGACAGTTGGAAAATTGACATGCAATGTTAATCATTTGGTGAGAACACCCAGCATATTGTGGGTGAATGAGGGAGCATATCCCTACTACAAAGAAGTTATTAATGCAAGTCACATCGAAGGATCCTCGACCAGAGGGGGAATTAACAAGATTAAGGGAGCAGGCGGTGAACTGTAAAGTACCCCTGATACCTTAAAGCAACAAACCAATTAAGAAGTATGCAAAATAAAAAGTTTAGTAATCTTCTCACCAATTAAAGCATATACACTGCATTCATAACATCATCATCATGTAAACAAAAGAAAATAAAACAACACAATAGTCCAGACCAAACCGAATTCACGTGGTTCACCCCGAATTCATGTGGTTCACCCCAATCTTGGGGTTACGTCCACCAAAGATAGTCCAGACCAAATCGTCCGGATTTTTTTATTTTTATTTAAGAATTCAAACAAGGTTACAAATATGCAGTTCCAACACTGCAGCCTTTCAACATACATCTCTTATAGTGAATACTACCCAAAGTAATACACTAACTCTCAAATGAAACTTATATGCATATCTGGGATTATATGGCACTGCTATGCAGCAACTATTTATGACTCGTCGAAATCTTCATAATCTCAGCATGCACTCGGTGTAAACAAAAATAATTCATACTCAACACAATCTTAGAAAACAATAGATCTTAAAGCGTGTTTGCACGCAGAAATGGGTTTTGTTGAACTTGCTCCTATCCATGAGCTAAAGGTCCAGTAACAAAAAGAACAGTAATGATGTAAATGGTTCTTCACCACAAGGCCCTGATATATGGCATAATGATTCCATCAGTTCTGGACTATCATGAAAGTACATAATTCCTCCGATAGGGGAAAAAAGATTTGGCCTACAATGTTCAGTAAGTATTCCATAATCCGAAAGCAATAAGTGACGCAAGTAAAAGTCTTCAACCAGGCTATATGGTTGTCTCACATCACAAGCATGCAGTGGCAAGCACCCATTTTTTGAAAAGCGTATTCCTTAATCCTAGTGAATGAGTAATTATTTAAGTAGGGTTGTTTAAATTTTTCCTACCTCTGTCTGCCGGACCGAGACATCCCACAAAAGTAATCATCATTCATATGGAACACTTAACCGGCTCTTCGTTGAAATTTGAGGTGACCCACAGACATAGTATTTTCTTTAGCAATTTTAAAGAGACAAAAGGTTTATGTGTCTAAATCGTTTAGTGGTTGGAGGCGTCTGGGATCATAATTTCCTTCAACAAATGTAAGATATAGTTGTGATACTAGGGTCTGTCGATTACAATATAAGTTCTATTTTTTTTTAACCTCTTCCAAAGCCTTCTTGGGGTTAACTCATCGTTTTTGCAGCCTGCACTCGTTGCTCCTACAAAATATAGCCTTGAGAAATGAGATAAGCTCAATGGATCCCATGGATTAGTAACAGTTCCGCATGCTTGGGAAAACTCAACCCAAAATCCATACACTTTGAGATGGGGAAGGCATAGCTTCCGGATACTAGAACAAAAAATAAATCACTACTGGGGATTTGCGGCCAAGGTCAGCCTATGGCTATCCAAGACATGCTGGGGTGTGTCTCTAAAAATAAAAGTTTACTATAGACTTCAAAACCGCTATAGCAACAACGATCTATCTAAGAAACAAAAATCCAATTCACAAAATCTTCATACAAAACCACATGCAAGCAAATATACAAAAATTTCAACAACTCATTACCTCGATCCATACACCAATGCTTACCCTAACACCGAGAAGCTTGAAATGTAAGAGCGCTATCAGGATCTATTGCAGAACTTCGCCAGAGATTCGCTAATCATCTTTCGACGTCACATGATCCTCTCCTATCTAATTCCAATGGAATGCGATCTGAGCTAAGAGGCATCCGCAGCTTCCCTACAGGCTCTTTGCAGCATAACAGGTTTTGAGAGGGATGATTTAATTAGCAGAACAACACGACTTTGGAGGTCCTAGCCGATCTTTCCTCTTCCCCCCAAACCACTCCCTGGTCTCTACCATGCATATAAAGGAAGGAGAGGCGCACAGATTTGAACTCAGGACTTCTCCCCAAAGAAAAGAACTCCAAGGATCCCCCCCCCCCTTCAAACCAGAACCAGATTTAAAAAGGAGTGCAGACCAAGGAGAAATGTATGCAATTATGTGCATGCTGCACACACAGAATCCCCTCTGTCCCGGAGCAGGTAACGACCGTTGAGGTCAGTGGTAAAAAATTCCTTCCTTTAAGCCGTATCTCTCCTTAAGTCTTGCTAATATCAAGGCACGAATGGTTGAAGGTAATTTAATTCCTCTCTTATCTATTTTAAATATATATGTCTTCACTATATGCTGTCCCAATTTTCTCACTATATACTAGTAATGTCCCTGTAGGTCCTTGATGCGAATGAGTGCGGAAAAAGGGGTAAAGATTTTTTTTTCTTTTTCCTTTACCTTTATTACTATAAAGAGGTTCATCCGGTTAGCAATATCTACAAGAAAACTTAATTTATCGTGTCAAGACCATGTGCATTATAAGGGGGTTCATCCAGTGCTATTAATCCAGGGGGTTCATCCAGTGCTATTAATCCGTACACCAACAACATTGTCTGAAAGAATTCTAGTTATATATATATCTATATCCGCATTAGTTTTTACTAATAAAATGACCATTTGCTTTTGTTACCATTTATGTCGTTAGAACTTACTACCCCTTTTCACCATGTGAGGCGTTACCTACACTTAACCAGATCTTTACTTTTCATTAAAACATTCATAGAAAAGTTACTCCACTAATTATATCATAACAGATAAAGAGATTGACCAAGAATAACCAAGGACATAAACAAAATAGCATACATCAAACACATAGCACAAGTAATACACATCAAAGCAACGATATACGTGGTTCACCTCGTCCACGAGGTTACGTCCACCAAAGGTTAGGTCTTCCTCTTTATTCATCAATCAGAACCACCGCTCAGGGTGTACAATCTTCATCATAAATGAAGAGCCATCAGCTTCTTACACAGAGAATAAGGAACCTCGTCCTGAGGCCTACATAATTAAATCATCCCTGGATAAACTCCTAGGGTAGTCCTGGCCTCCATTCCAGTGTTTATACAACAATTAAAAGCAATTCAGAAACAATACATAGGTCTTTTCCATCTTGAGGATAGACGATATCCCAAAGCTTCAGAATCCATAAAAAAATTCATCACAGTGATCTCCTGATCAAGGTATATTCTTTGCCTGCCTGTCGGGCTACCAGTTTTACCCTTAAACTCTTCTATCTATCATTTAATTGTGTTGTGAATCTAAGTTTTTATCAAGCATTTACAATTATACTATATATTCAATATTGCAACTGAGTGCTTAAATCTGTTAGTACTTTTGTGCCGCAAATCCAATCATGATCAACAGCAGGGGATCAAGGGTTGTTTCCCCACCAGAGAATTCCCCAGCATACATGGGTACACACCTTGGTACATAAGTAAGCAAACAGAAATTAAAGGTTCCAAGGAATGCAATTCAGCCATATAAGCTACCATATCTGAGTTTAACCAGTTAGCGTGTTGCACCTTGCATTCGATCTTCAATCTATCTTATCAAAACATAAGACACATCACAGCTTTTACATCCATGTTCAACATGGTCAAGACAATCACAGCCTTTCATAATTATCATTAATACAAAGAGAAATCCTTTATATCGATGCTTCGTATCGTCAGACAAATCGCAGTCTCTGAAATGGTGTTCATTACCAGCAAGACAATGCAGCCTTCTAACTATTCTTCATTAATAATGAGGAAAAATCGCTACCTTATACCCATGAGTACTTATGGAAGGAAAATCATAATCTTATGAGTTTATGTTCATTCACAAGGGACAACCACAGTGTCTTTTATCTCTGTTTATTATCAGCAAGACAAAACAGCCTTCTATCTACGTTTCATTTTCCTTAAGGCAAAACGCTACCTTATACCAATGGCTACATTAATGAAGGCAAACACAGTCTAAAAGTGTATGTTTATTCACAAACTGTGGTTACTTACACCACCCATTTGAATCATCACAACCCCATAAGAGATGAAGCACAAGACCAAAAGCTGCTTTTATATATAAATCTAAATAAGGGCCTGGGTAGTCCAGAGAAAAATCACCTTGCTACGGTCCTCTTAGGAATTAATGCATTTCAACCTTAGTGATTTATATAAATTGTGGACTCCTGTATTAAATCCAATTTTAATATATTGGACCTGCTTTCGGCACTACAATATTTCTGCGCTGGGATTTTCAGCTGATAAAACAGGAGACCCTTGGGGATGTCCAAAATTGGACAAAAATATGAATCAATCCCTAACTAACGTAGCACTTGCCCAGGTTACGGTAATGTCATAAGTTTTCAACAGTTTTCTGCCTGGCAGAGCAATAGCTGAACCAATACACGCAGGTATGAAACATGCCTCGGGATACTGGAAACTGGGCAGCCAGTGAATCAACAGGTCTGTCAGTTGAAAAATGGTTCGCAGCATACAGCCAGAACATGGGATAATAGTTACTCGGTTATAAATGAAGAATATGATCCATAATTTTAAGCGGACTCAAAGCCTTGAACTTTAGTTCCTATTGCTTCCTTAACTTAGGAAAAGCAGTCAACTGGCCACGAGAGGTCGACCATCACAAGCGTCCGACTTGGACAGGCAAGGCAGCCTCGCCGGCTGAACTACTAAGCAAGATTTCTTTACTTACCAGCAACCGAAAAATTATACAAGGTAGGTAACGATGGACTACTGCAATGGAGCCCGCAAAGGAAGCAAACCCTAAAATTTAAACATCTCGAAGGCCATGAGCAAGAGATGTTGACTTCTGTACTATCCTTGACGCAAAAGACAATAACAAGGATGAAACGGGGCAGTCGAGGCAAGGTTGCAGCTGTCCCTGATAGTATAATAACCCAGATCTCCCATTAAGAGTGCCCGCCCCAATCTCCGTACCCAAAAAGGGCTGGCCAGGGATAACAAGCATGGGGCCAGTTACTTTGCTGCGTAGGAGAAGGTGGAGGGTTCGTATGGAACACAAACAGAGGGTAAAATGAAATAATACTCATCGACACAGAATTGATGCGCTAAAAGCCAAACAAGAGAAAAATGCCAAGACTCAGTAAACCTATGAAGGTTATATTTGTTCTTTTTATTTCAGGTGAGTCAGCCTCAGAGTTCTACGCCTGAGTTCAATCCCTCTGTGATAATAACAGGCATTTAACGTGATAAAAAGGAACGATCTACCATCATAAGTAACAATAATGGGTATATCAGGTTACCCGGCAAGACCCATAGTGTGCGTGTATATGATAATACATAACCAGAAAATAACTGAGTCATACCTTCCACAAAACGCAGATACCAGGCATTCGCAACTCCTTCTGGAATCGTCATGGGGATGTCTGGTTATCTGGCCGAGCCTTCAAGTTTAAGGAGTAGCATCCTTTCATCAACGTGGTAGGGTATCTCTTGATAATCCCCAAGATATGCCTGCTAACAAACCTTGTCTGACACTAAGTTTCTTCGCCTCACATACGACAGAAACTCTCTCCACGCGATGCCGAGCTATGCTCCCCCCGCCTTTTCCAGCGCCCTCCCCTTCATATAAATAATTGCTTAATTAATGGGGAAGACCATGCTCTCCCCTAATTTTCAACCAGATTCTAAAAATATCTTTGCCGTTGCACCTGTCAGGCAAAACCTGAGGCTCATAAAAACCTAGCGATGGTTACGGCTCTGAAAGGTCACGACGGTCACAGGTTAAGCAGTCATTTAAATCCTTCTTTCAAGCCGAATCAACCTTAAGTCACGCCAAAATCAGAGCATGCATCAAAGCTTATGTTTACGGATTTAAAATTGTTTCCATTTTTCCCGTAAAAATTACACCATATATATAATATGAAAATTGTTTAATCCGTCACTTTTCTTTTCCCATTTTTCTTTACCATAAGGTAATCCACGCCCTCTTGTATTATTACTGGGCTAAATCCATAGTTCTTTTTATGATACCATTTATATAATCATAGTTCATTCATAGTCCATAATATATATGAATGCCACCTATGTATATGTACTTACCATTCCTCCTCCAATATATATATATATATATTTATATATATCGATCCGCTAGTATAGCGTATGCTCTATAATGTATAAATATATATGTTATTCTTCCATTATTATGTAGGTAGGTAACATGTTCGTGTATGTATGCTATGAGGTGTCCCATAGCTATAGACAACATTACATGTTCTATAGCTAAGCAGAAATACGTATCTCAAATGTATATCTCTTTTAAACATAATAACGTTTCTTTGTTGTTATAATAAGGTTAGGAGGTCTCAAGTGTCCTTGATTAACCTGCGGTGGGAGTAATCTCATTCTCGTGAGGCTCTCTACTCCTCTAGGGCGTATTTATGTTTCGTTATCTATATTTACAAGTCGTAGTTGCTCTTAGGTATTCAAGGTTCGAGGGGGATCTTACAATACTTCATTTCGTATATATATATATTATTTTCAATAAATCATACTTTTGTTTATCCTATCCGTATATATGTCTCTAATTCTTTATTTGGATTGTTTTCTCCTTGGTTCTTTCTTTAACCCCTCGACCCCTCTCATCAAGGTTACTAGGATTGAGTATTCTGCTAGGGCATCTTATGTTCGGATAAGTTTTTAATCCACTAATTATCCCTTTGTTAGGTTGTTCCATTGCATTATGTCTCCTAAGTATTTTCACTTAGACAGTTAACCTTTATAAGCCACAAGGTGTTGTCTTGGGTGGGGCCTTGGCCTTGAGCTCCTCACCGAGACTAGTACAATAATATGCAAAATTACAAAATATTCCAAGTCATAAAAGAGGGATATTACATCCTTCCCCCCTAAAAGAAAGAACACCGTCCTTGATGTTTCTTGTTTCTTCGACAAATCTTTTATTCTTCTCTGGAGTCATCTCTTCTTGCTTTTCCTTGTTTGGATCTTTCCTTTGGTTCTTCTTTTCTGATCCTTGTGGGTTTGTAGGACCTGCAAAAATCGGGTCTACCCAAATTTCATAAATAAGAGTCAATTCATCATGAAATTTAATTAGCAAGTCTTTTGCAACATCATAGCTACAACTTATTCCTTTCAGTAATTCATGTCCAAATCACAATTCAACTTAAACAAAAGTCATAGATTCTTTTGCAATCTGCAATGGTGCCACATTACCCAATTATTTTCCATAATGCAATTGATACATCAATAAAAACATGACTACAAGCATTGAGATCCCATTATATCAATAATGTCAATGCTAGAAAACCATTATAAAATTTTTTATTTTTTTTTATAATCCACAATGGCTCCAATATATGCCTGATAGTTCTATCTGTCAATTAATCAACATATTACCTCATCGGTACAAGTTTACCTGCAATGCACATACCTTTTTTGCATTGTTCCTTTCTTTGGATGTCCTCCATCCCAGCACATCAAGTGCCAACAGTACTCCAAGTACCAATTCAAGCCACCCAACACAAGGACGATACTAACCCTTCGTGTATCTCCTCTGTGCTATTCAGGGTGCTTTGTCATTATTCTTTTCTCTGGATGTTCCTTCATCCCAGCACATCAAGTGCCAATTCAAGCCGCCCAACACAAGGACAATACCCTGTACCCCTCTTAGGTGTATCTCCTTTTTGTGCTCTTTAGGGTGCTTCACCAAGCTGAGGCACTCCGTTCTCGCACACCTCCACAGCGCCTAGAAGTTATTCTCTTCACAAAGTCCCCCAACTCATATGACAGTCCTCTAATGTGTGCGGAACGAGTCTTAACCACATGTCTTACATCTAGGCGTCCCCAGAATGCATAATGGTCCCTCGCTAGACTGGGGGAAAACAAGGTAGATTTTAACCACTACCTCCATCACCACTCCCTCTTCTGGTGATAAATTTATACACATGAGATTTAACTCATCATAGTCCTGGAGCTTTAGCCTTTTTCATGGCCATAAATCCCCACGCCTGCAAGCACTCTATGGGTTTTAGTTTATCATCTTATTAATTCAAAGAATATCAAAATTTTTGCACAAGTCCTGCCTTAATTCATTTTTCATTCATCCGATAAGAGCCTTTTATCACCAGAATTGACAAGTAGGCATTTACAAGAAGCCACAAAATCCTTTCAATTTCTTATACCAACACCATTTGCAAGAAAACACATAAGACCTTAAGATTTTGCCAATGCAACTGCTTATCAACTTCAATTTACAACAAAAAAATTCACTCACTATTGCAATTTTATATATACCACATTTAAACTTTTAACGTGCTTGTCAATGCCATAAGACAATCATCCAAAATTTGCTAGCAATTCTAAACAAAGTAAATTGCCTGCAATTAGCCTCGCCATAATCAGGTGAGAAAATCCCAATCGAAAAGACCAATTAAACACCTATCTTAGTTAAACTATCCCTTCTACAATATCCATAATTAAAATAAAAGATGCATACCACAGATAAGGGATTTACAAAAATCAATCGGCAGACAAAGGATTTAGCATGCCTCAGATCTATAAGAACTATGATATGAAAAAATGCATCGTTTCTATTGTAATGTTGATGTGGCATCTTTAAGAGCATAACATATTTTCCACAAGGTGCAGAAGTTTCTTCCATCGAATATGCCAAAAAACTTCAATAAACTTTAAATATATGAATTTATACACCTTTTTATGAAGCAAAACTAGTCAAGCGCGAGGCATTCAACATTTACTTAAGCAACAAATCAAGCATACCACATACAACATTTACTTAATAGAACTAGGCAAAATGACTAAAGACACTGAAAAATTAACTTTGACTTTCCTCCCAACCATTGGGTCTATTTGGGCCTCAAGCCACCCTGGAGGTGGGCGACGTATCCACTAGACAGGTTTAAGATCTAATTCTTTACAAGGTTCTTACAGAGACCTGGTTAATAGCTTACATCCCAATCTCCATCTAACATGTAGGTAGGCTTTTATATTTATATACTGAGCATTAAAGATCTTCCCTTTCCAATCATGCTAGAACTATGGCACCACATGGAAATTTTTTTGATCTGTAACTTATATTAACACAAGTTTTCTACCATTCAAAGCACATTCAGGAAATTGTTAGAGTCTAGACTCGTAAAATCTATCAACACAGAAATAAGTGTAACCTAGATATTACAACCAAAATACAAAGATCTCTAGCAACGTATCTTTCCTCACTCCATGACGACCATCCCAAAAACACAGTCATTAACACATATACCATGATCCTTACATTGTGATTCCCATTAAATGTAGATAATTAAAATGCATGATGCCTTACCGTTATGGTTCCATTACAAATTTGATTTCCTAAGTCAAAATGCATAGAACTAAAGCACATCATACCTTGCAGTTCTTGTTCCAATTAGCATGCAGAGATAAAATACATCAGAGGATAAAACTCCACCTACAATACCTATTTAGCTCAGGCAGAAGTTAAACCTCATCATACATTACATATCTGGGTCGATTAAAATACATCGGAGGCTAAAAATCCACATACATTACATACATTAGCATGCAGAGATAAAATACATCAGAGGATAAAACTCCTCATACAATACCCATTTAGCTTAGGTAGAAGTTAAACCTCAACATAAATTACATATCTAGGTCGATTAAAGATGTAGAGGTAAAAACTAATCGTAGATTTGATGCCTCCCAGATCTGATACATGCAGAGAATTAAAGCTCATAATATATTACAGAATTGACCCATCAAAACCCAGTGTACAGTAAATCAACAAAAATAAAAAAACGTAGTTTATTAGCATGTTTGACTTTGGATCAAAACATCGTGGGTTCGACTCCAACTGTGGTAGGTTTAGCTTGTACTCATACTTGAGCCATGGAGCTCCATAAATTACAAAACAAACGTGTTGAAACAAAT
>LPNX010302653.1:0-14610 GCA_001517045.1 Pseudotsuga menziesii
TGCTGAACAAAATCACATAATCAACGAATAGAAACATTTATGTAGAAACACACAATCCTCAATTGGATTCTACAACTATTTCTTAAACACATCCTTATTATTTGTCCTTCTCAAGTTTAGGTTATTAGGTATGCATCAATACATTATCTTGTTCTCTAAGACCCTTTTACGAACCATTTTAACAGATTGTGTAATTGTTTAGGATATTTTGTTTCCTGATCACGGTAGATTTTTGTGCTTATTAATGTGCTTCTCTTACCATCCCATTGCTGAACAAAATCACATAATCAACGAATAGAAACATTTATGTAGAAACACACAATCCTCAATTGGATTCTACAACTATTTCTTAAACGCATCCTTATTCTTTGTCCTTCTCAAGTTTAGGTTATTAGGTATGCATCAATACATTATCTTGTTCTCTAAGACCCTTTTACGAACCATTTAACAGATTGTGTAATTGTTTAGGATATTTTGTTTCCTGATCACGGTAGATTTTTGTGCTTATTAATGTGTTTCGAAAAATAAATTAGATTTTAAGCATGACTGTCTTTGGATCTTATTGTCTTTTATTAGAATTCAAATGATGAAATCTGTGTTAATATTGCTTCTCTTCTCGATTCTTAAAGGGTTCTAGCTCAATGGAAGAGCGCCTGCCTTACAAGCAGGAGGTTGGTGGTTCGATTCCTCCATGCCCTAATGATATTGCAGTGTATTTCTAAAGGTAAGAAATGTAGTAGTGCAAGATGGATGCAATATTAGACGCAACACTAAATGCAAAACAAGATGTAAAAGTGGACGTCACACCAAACACACAATTGGATGCAAAAGTGGACATTATGTCAGACATAAATGTGGACACAAAAATGGATGTCACAGTAAAAGAAAAATTGGATGCAAAAGGAGACTCAACACTAGGCACAATTAATGACTCAAAACTAGATGCAATAGTAGGCCCAAAACTATACGCAACAATAGATGCAAAAGTGGACTCCTAACTAGACGTAAAATTGGACATTAAATTGAGCACAAAATATGGTGTATCGATGGACATAAAAATAGGTGTAACACCAGGTGAAAAACTGGAAGCAACACTTGATGCAAACAAAAAATTAAAATGAGACACAATATTGGATGCAAGATGGGACGAAACATTGGATGTAAAACTAGACGTAATATTGAATGCAATATGGGATGCAACATTGTACACAAAACTGGATGCAATATTAGATACAAACATGGGCACAAAACTAGGAACAACACTAGGCGCAACACTGGGTGCAACATTGGGCTCAAACATAGATGCAAAAAAGACATCAACCAAGATGCAATACTAGGTACAAACCTAGATGCAAAATACGACGTAAAACAAGATGAAACATTAGGCATAGACATCGATACAAAAAAAGACGTAAAACAAGATGCACAATTAGATGAAAAAATGGATGCAACATTATAAGTAAAATTGGATGCAAAACTAGACGCAATATTGGGCCCAAATTTGGATGCAAATCTAGATGCAACACTAGATGCAAAATTGGACACATAATTTGATGCGAAACATGGTGCAAAATTGGGTGCAAGATTCGATGAAACAACAGGAGCAAAATAAGACGCAACATTGGATGCAAAACTGAGCATCAAACTGGGTGCAAACAAGGATGTAACAAATGACACAAAAAAAGATGCAATACAAGATGCAAAATTGGACGGAAATAAGGGCGTAACAAAAGATGCAAAAAATTGGGCGCAAAAATGGACGCAAAATTGGATGTTAAAAAGGACGGAAAAAAAGATGCAATAGATGGTGTTTTACGAAATTGTACAATAGCGCCAGATTGTTCATCGAAATTGGGAAAAAATTACACTAAAATCCGGCGCTAAATTCGACGCTAAATCCAGTGTTTGTTGTAGTACCGTAAACCTCACAGAGTGTGCATGGTTGGTTTGTACGCAATGGGGCGTTGTGTCTCGGTGCATTTGGTCGTGGAGGATTTTGGGCTGGCCGGTTTTTCACGACATTGTTGGGGGGGTTTGGTTGTTAACCGCCTCCCTGCGGTTGATTGTTGCCTTGGTTCCAAGGTTGGTTATTCCTAGCTTGCCCTTGTTGATTATTGGGGCCTGGTTGGTTGGGACGGTTTTGTTGTGCAAACACCTATCCCAATGGAGCGGGTGGAGCAGGGGTGGGGGCTTGAACCACTTACACTGGTGGTGCATAGTAGATTTGGGTGGGTGGTGGTGCCATAAATGTAGGAATTTGCCCTGCATATTGTTTTTTTGGCCAAGCCAAGGTCTGAGCTTGCTACGGTTGCCTGGGTTGTGCATAAGAAGTTGTGGCTCCATACTGGGACATCATTCTTGCATAGTCCAGAGTTTGGTTTTGGTAGGAAACACTAGCAATGTTGCTTGGTTGTGGTGGTACTGTAGGTGGTGTTGGGCGGTGCTGTGGTTGGTGAGAGACCGAGCCTATGATGCCATCTGCAGCATGGGATTCCCTCGGTGCATCCCGGTAGGAGGTACCCGCACGGGGAGCATATGGAATGACAGTGTAAAGGTACCCAGACTGTGCATAAATCAGATTGAACTGTTGGGATTTCAAGATGGCTTCTTCTTCGGATTGGGGATGTTCGGATGCGACGTCCTTTGCTATGGGTGGTAGCAAGGTTTTGAGGAACCAATCCAGGAAGATCCTGTCATCAATTTGGATCTTACACAGACTACGGCATCACCGCCACTCATGGATGTGGTAGGTTATATGGGTCGCAGTATTTTGGCAGCAAGATAACAAGATCTCCACCCCTTCATCATATCTAACAGGGAGTTGGAAATATTGCAGGAACATGAAAGCCAAGGAGTTGAAATCTAGGTACTTGGCTTGTTGTAGCTCAATGTACCATTTGGTTGCAGCACCTGTGAGGGTGCGTTGGAACAGCATTAGCCTGATCGAATCATCTACGATGCTATTTGATGAGCACCATAGATGAAATGTCATGATGTGGTTTTGGGGGCACTTCCCTGCCCTCCCTTCAAACTTGGGAATATCTGAGGGCAGTTTGGTTGGCGTGGGAGGCCAAAAAGTTTGATGGCAGATGGGTCATTTGTTAACCGAGCCAAATCAGACAAGTTGAGACGTGCCATGAAAGGAAGTTTTGACCCCAGGTTGATGTGAGATGGGGCAGCCAAGGGGTTGGGGTTTTCATGTGCATAATGCATCTGCATTGCTGGGGGTACTTGTGGCACCATTGTGGATGGGTCAGTGCCCCCAAGTGTGGTGGGAGGGACAATGTGGGTGGAAAGGCAATTGCCCCCATGTATGACAAGGGGGGCAGTGTAGGTGGAAGGGCCACTGCCCCCATGTATGACAGGAGGGGCAGTGAAGGTGGAAGGGCCATTGCCTCCATGTGTTGCAGGTGGGACGACTTGGGTGGTCACTACAGGTGGTGGCAACTGACTGATGACGGTTTGCATGACCATGCTGGGGCCACCTGCAGGGTTGTTGGTGATAGTTTGTAGTGTGGACATGGGTCCACTAGCTATTGCTATGACAAAAAATGGATCCGGGTTTGCACCAGCCATGGGGCTTGATGGTGCAGTGTGTAGGTCTGATTCAGAATGATATGGGTCTAAATCTGAATCAGAGGCTGTGTGGCCTTCTGATGGTGTGGGAGGTCATCAAGAATGGTCTCGACGATGTCGGTTCAATGACTCGAATTGTGGTGGCTCGTCTCTTAGGCGCGAGGAAGAGCGTGAGGGATCATTGTGTTAAATTTGTGTATCAAACTGGTGGAAATGATTTTTTGGACCCCAGTTTCAATGCCTTCCTATTGGCTGTAGGTGGTCACTCGGCCACCAAGACTGCCAGAAGACAATGCTTGGGTTTTTCCTCACATGCGTTCTACTCAATCGGTGGAGGTCGTTGCCCGTTTCGCTTGGCAATTCCTCTCAGCAGCCAGCTACTTTGGGTTTCCCGTGGTACTCCTCACAATGAGTTTCTGGGATAAGCCCAAGTACTTCCCATGGTTAAGGCAGTCAGGGACTTATGTCCTCAAAGACTGCAAATTTTTAACTTAGTGTAAATTTATAAATTTGAGTGGCTCTCTCAACGTCATAAACTGAGTTGGGTTGATTTACATGGTATGGTGTGTATGTCTTTTTGTTTTTCTATTATATGGTGGCTGCAAATGGTTTATGAATATTCTGCAAAGTTCATATCATTGTGGATGAAAGCAGTAAATCGAAATCAGAAATGTTTTAGACATATACCATTTGTTATCCTGAATTGTGATAGCCTGACTAAGTGACTACCTTACACCTATATTCTTCTTCAACCAGGAGAAGGTGTTGGGCTCTCAACACAATGGGACTAAGCCCATCCGTAGATCCACAGGTCACCTTCCGGATGCAAGATTGGTCAACATGGAGGACGTTGAGGGTCGTGAGAATCCCTCCTTCTCTACCCCCTCTACCTTCCACGTCACCTATTTTTAGTGGTTTCGAACAATATTGGGTGAAGTGCCTATTACTATACGAGCTATGCCCTTCGTCTTATCCCAGAATACCCCGAAGGGTGATGACTGGGAAGAGGAGGAAGGGTTAAGCAAGATTGTTGATTTTAAGTGAGTTTTAGTCAAACTATATTCATTCACCCATTCAGTATTTAATTTACACTTTGTTTTGTAACTGAAATTGACTTTAACATACACAGAAACATAAATAAAACAATTCGGATGGACAGAGGCAGATGAGCCGCACTAGCAGTCCTTAATTAATAAAAACCCAATTCTGAGTGACAGATCGCACATTTGGGTCAAATGTGGTGAGGGGGTCACCAAATTTTTCTAGAAATAGGAGAGGGGGTCGCTAAGATTTTGCAGATAGAAGCGGGCTGTCTTTTGGAAGGGGTCGCACCTTTTGGGGGTAAAAGGGTGACCTGGTTGCACCTGTGAGGCCCAAATGAGCAGCCTAGTCCCCTATATCGGCCCGATAAGTGTGACCTGCTCCGAAAAGTGAATTTTTTTTTGACCTCGAGTCAGATTCGGCCGACAGTAACCTGTACTGTGGCCAAATGGACTCAAATTTACCTTGTGAAGGCTCGGCAGTAATAGAAAATGTAAATAAACAAGATTTTAAACTAGATTTAACAGAAAAATTAACCTAGGGCAAAAAACTAAACTAAAACTTGAAATTTTGAAAAACAGACCCAGGGATCCTGTGGAATCGACTTGGTATGGTCGCCAGTTTCATAGCAGGGATTTCTCTCTTGCTACAGGGCAGGAATGGCTACCTTCCATCTATAGGACGGAAGGGTAGGTTCCTGGTGGTGAAATACAAGAAAAATGGACAGAAAACTAAGCAAAACTAAAATAAAAGAAATGACTAGAAACCCCTCTACAAACATTGTTAGGGTTTAGCTCCAGCTACCTGCAAACAAGTGCTAGAACCAAAATACCTACAAAAACATGTTAGAAACAAACCTGTAAACAAAAATGGGTTAGGAAAAACTAAGCAAACTACCAAAGTAAAGACATAAACAACAAGCTATACCTTCTCTTTGATGGAATGGGCCACCATGCCCTAGCTTGGAGAAGCACCTCTCTTGGATGGGGGAGCTATGGCTCAATGGAAGCTAGAGGAGAGGGAGTGCGGGTGGCTTGAGAGACAAAGAGTCTCAAGGCATCCACTCGGGCAGCATAACAGTATGCAAGGGAGAAGTGTGTTGAGAGTGACCCCCACCCCTCTATTTATAGCTTTTTTGGGGCTTTTTAGGGTTTTAAGCCCCTGGTTGGGGCTTTAGCCCCTTTTTGGGGATTTTAGCCCCTTCTGCCCTATCTTTAGCTCCTTTTGGGGTTTTTAGCTCCTTTGAGGGGTTTTAGCCCCTTTTTGGAGGCTTTAGCCCCTAAGAGAATTACTTAGGCTCTTTTTTGGGGTTTTTAAGCCCCTTTGCTCATTCTTAAGCCTTTTGGAGGGTGTGGAGGTCTAACGGGGTGAAATGAGGGTCGTGCATGGGTGTCCTTGGGTGGTGTAGGCCATGTAGAGCTGAGTGAGGGATTTTTTGGGTTAACAGCCATGGTGCATCAGGAATGATTTCATATAATATCCCATACTGAGAGTATATCAAATCTAGCTATTGGGACCTAAGGATAGCCTCTTCCTCATTAGTTATTCTCGAGGTGGATACATCCTTAGATATATACGACAATAAGGACTTAAGGAACCATTCTAACAAAAACTCAGGAGGGATAGTAGCCTTAATGAGCCTCTTCCACCTTCGCCACTCTTGAATGTGATTTGAAATGTGAGTGGCTTTATTTGACCGAAAGGTGGACAATAAATCTATACTGGCATCATACCGGACATGAAGTTGGAAGTGGTTAAGGAACACATTAGCTAAGTCTCAAAAAATGTCAAACGCAGCAGAGGGTAATTCAATGTACCACTTTGTTGCAGCACTAGTTAGATTTCTTTGGAACAACCTTAACTGAACTGTGTCATCGTTCAGCGAGTTGAAAGAGCACCACAAGTGAAAGGTGGTGATATGAGCCCCTAGGTCTTCACCAACTTTTCCTTCGAATTTTGGGATGTCTGAAGGTAGCTTAGTAGGACAGGTGGTTAAGTGGCATCATGCTTCATTGGGTCATTCATTAAATTAGACAAATCTAGCAAGTTTAAAGTTTCTAGGAATGGAAGTTTGGGCCTAACCAGAGCCTGAAAAGTACGAGCTTGGAAAGTAGAAGGAATTCCCCCCTGGTTCCCAAATGTAAATACGTGGTTGCCGGTTGTGTAGTTGGACTACTTTGAAAATGATTCCACCCATAAGCCAGTGGATTGTTTATGTGTGGTGCAGTATATGTGGTTTGAGCCGCTCCAGTTGAGATTGGAGTCTGGAAAACAGGAGTAGGTATCCCCCTGCTAAAAAGTGAAAAGGGAGAGATTGTGAATGGAGCCAAAATCGACGTTTGGAAACCTTGATCATAAGAGTTAGTATTTCCAAACTGCATCCCCAGATATGTAGGTGTAGGACCTACAAAATGAGTGGATGGGGGAATGTGCCCTACATTCCACAGGAAACCC
Source organism: Pseudotsuga menziesii (assembly GCA_001517045.1). Lineage (NCBI taxonomy): Eukaryota > Viridiplantae > Streptophyta > Pinopsida > Pinales > Pinaceae > Pseudotsuga > Pseudotsuga menziesii. The sequence goes on from LPNX010302653.1 coordinate 7,072, forward strand.
TGGACAAATGAAGAGGATCCAACAAGAACACTCTGATTAGTGTGTGCAAAAGAGGGTGAAGCAAAAGGTGCACTGGGAATCCCAGTGACCACCCCACCAGAATAGCCTACTACGTTTGTGGAAGTCGGTGGTTGAACCACCCGACTAGATGGAGTTAAAGGAGTAGTAGGTGTATTTGTTCTAGGAGTACCAATAGGGGGAGGTGGCACTCCTTCAGCTGTAATGGCTGAGATGGGGGTAGATGGACCTTCTCTTGAGATAGCCATAAGCCTGCTCGTGGGAACACCAATCACAGGTGAATCAAACAAACGAACTTGGATGATCATAGGATCGTTTAAGTCAGTACGATGTGAATTAAAGTTTCTTGCAAACTCGTTAGCCTGCAAGTCTTCTATCTCTACTGTGGTTGTATCAACCTAGTTTTTCCTATGCTCTGGTTCACCAGGAACTTCACTGATTCCTATCGGTTCAAAAGAACTGTTTGTATCTAATATCCTCCTTTAAGGGGGCAGTGGAGGCTCCACTGTAGCAGTCAGAGGATTTTTTCACAACCTTCTTGATATTCTAAGAGATTGGTCCTCCATGATTGAAAATTGACTCTTCACACACCCTAGGGAAGACCAAACACAAACAAACCACACAGCAATCACTACAAAATTTCCTAAAGCCAAAACAAACACAAAGGGTATAAGATATGATTTCCAAAAGAAAGCTAAGAGACAGTTACTTAGTGTCCCTATAGATGTTCTTAGGCACAAGCGGAGTAATCACCCACCACCCTCCCACACCTTCTACCGGGGTTACATTCCAAGCCCATCCAAGGTCAACTAGAAATAGCCTTTTGATGTACCTATGTATGAACCCTAGATGTCAAAGAGACTAAAGGCTACCGCAACTATACTGACAGTCTGGGGGGATAGTCGCAATCTTGGTTCATACGCATGGGCAGGGTAGAAAATCCCAAAACCCTGTCAACACCAGCACTGCACAGGACCTAAAGGGTGGTATTGACAGAAGTCCCCAGATGCACAAAAACCTTGGTCTATGCTTTGACAAGGAATCAGAGGTTTATCTCCTCATTCCAAGCCTCCACACGGCCTCATGCTTAACTCTCGTTCAAGAGGAGCTTCCCAGATACAATCAACATATAAGAGGATTTACCTATTGATTGGTAGCCTACGTCTAAATTTAAACACTTGTGGAGAGTTGAAACTCCCTGTTCCACAAGTCTAGCCTAAGCTAATTGGTGTAGGAGCCTATAAAATAAAACTTACTAATAATTTTTAAATTATATCATTCATTTTAGAAGGTTGTTTTTAGTCAGAGGTAAATGGCATGAAACAATGTGGTATTATAGACTCGATAAGTAAAAGCAAAATGATGTATAAAGCAAATTTCAAAGTAAATTTTAACTACTTAAACCAAATTTCTTTTCTTTTTGCAAAATAGAAGCTAATGAATTTAAAACTAAATGTGAGAAAACTAAGACTTCTTTTTTATAATTTTATAATTTTATTTGAAAAATACCAAAAAGAAATGACTAAATGCAACAAAATGCAAAAGTATAAAATGTTTTTCTTCACTTTTTCAAAATTTTCAAAAACTATAATGCAACTAAATGCGAGTTTTGAGCAAGTTCGAATAATCAAAGCATATAAAAAGTGAAATGAGGTATAAAGGACCCAAAATGACCTACTTCAACCAATCAGGAAGAAGACTTGGAAAAAACCCGACTTGGAGAAACTATTGAACCCAAAGAGTCCACTAGATTCACAAAAGAACAAGTGACAAAATGACACTACAAAATGCAGTACAGAGTATAAAGCATCCAAGGCCTTGATCACTAACCTAGACACAAGCACTCGAACTTACAGACCAAAGAGGGGGGGCCACCTACACTTCACAAGATGCAAGAAGATCAAACAAAAACTCAAAGGCTTGAAAAAACAAGCAAAATGTGTGACACACAGACTTCAGACTCACAGAACCATGCCACAAACAGAAGACTTCCAAACAAATAAAAAAGGCAAAGAGATAGGGACAAGCAAACCCTATCAAACTTTTAGACTGCTAACGTGCACACGCGGCTATGTATTCAGGAAACCCGCGTATGACACATGCCTGTATTATACAACAACCCGCGTGTATAAGGTCATATACACAACTATCTTATATAGCAACTCACATGTACTACTAAAAAATTTTCAAAGAAAAAGAATTAGCACAGACTTCTGGGCACACCCTACTGTAAATCAAAATCAATATAAAAAGGACCACATTTAGAATTAGAATAAAAACAAAGACTGGTAAAGGGAACCTACAAGATGATCCCACAGTAGGTTGGACTCCTCAGCAGAGTCACCAGTTCTGTTGTATAGGACAATACACCCTTGTAACCTAGGGTCTGGGTTTACCAACTTACTATTAGACTTGCAGACAATCAACTTTTACAGAAAATGAAAGGAGAATAGCAAGAGAGTTTGGCTTACCCGGTTTATGACGGTTGATCCAAGCTTAATCTTCTCTCACTTCAATATTCTCCAAAGCTTCTAGGGCTTCTTCTCTTCACCTGCAAAGAGCAAATTTTTCAAGCAATATCTCATACATACATACATACATACTTACATACATACATACATACATACATACATATCAGAGGTTAGATGAAACACATATCAATAATATAAATAACATTATTCATTAACCAATATACATGAGAAAAGCATAATGCAAAGATTGGAAGAAGAATTATCTTTATTGACAAACAATGAATAGGTGAGAATACAACCCAGCTTCTGACACAAGGACTCCTCTGCAACCCAGGACTCTGAGTTCTGCTGCTCCAAGACTTTGAAGATATACCACCAGCATAACTTTTCTCTTCCAAAATTGATTGATTAGCCCCATCCCAAGGCCTCTATTTATACATTGCGAAATAGAGAGGTTTCGAAGGTTAGGATGGTTGAGACAGTTGGGATAGTTATGTATTAAGACCCAACTAATCTCATCTAATCACGGTTTATATTTTTTAAGGTCGAAATAAGGTACACGCAAGTATTTGTTAAGCAAGGCACGTATGACACGCATGTTGCTTGAAGGTAACTTGCGTGTGCAAGGTACACGCGGGTTGCAATGCACATAGTCGCGTGTGCAACCCTAGACTCAGAATAAAAATATATCAATGGGCATGCACGTGTATAGTGTTTTGGACACTTCAATCCTAATTGTCCTTTTGTGTCGACATAAAGCATGTCAACACTCAGACTGAGAAGTGCCATTTTGGCTGATAACAAACTTCGTCAAAGTTTCTCACATATCAAAGACATTCTTTTTCTTGGTCCAATGAGACATAATGTGGTCTTTCACTGCATCAAGAGGAATATGTTTTTCCTTCACATTCTTCCTAATCGTGACAACTTCCTTGTTTATATCCCATAACTCAAATTCCTCCAACAACAAAGTGACCCTCTCCTTCCATGGGATGAAATTCGATGCACCCTCAAGCCTATCCTCAAACCGCAAGCCAAATGTCACAAACATACTCATAGACCAACCAACAATAAGCCCAAATATGCTAGGTGAGACAACTCAACAATACCCTTACTGCCCCTTGTGTCAAATATTGTTTTTTCTATTCAAAATCAGAGCCCTGTCTCTGATACTATGTTGACATTTAACATAAACCCATATATTGATTCACAGTTCTAATAAATTGATAAACACGTATTTATTCTCATAAATTTAACACACTCTAAAATCTACAATTTATGAATGTGAATACCCTGAATTTACTAAACCAAATATGTAGCGAAAACAATGAACACTACACACATTTGAACACAGGAATTTTTGGCAATGCCCTTGGAAAAACCCCAAAGGGAAAACTAGTCACTGTGAGAAATTTATTTTGAGCTCATGAATAAATAAATAAGTTTACAACAGTTAATTTCCATCCAATCAAATCAATATACTTATCTCAGAAAACTGAGTCAACACCAAATTGATTTATGCGTAGCAGTATACAGTAAATTGTACGGTCAATCTTGACATAACAACAACTTTGAAATTTGAGCCCAATTTTGTACTTGTAGGTACAGACTATACAAATTTACCACATTAGTAAATTGCCCTGAAATCTGTGCCAAGTCTCCCTCGAAATCTATGCAAAAGATGCCTCGTTTTTTGCGCCAAAGTATGTTGTATGACTATATATTTTTGTGGAACTGTATTCTCTCTGTTGTATGGACATATTTAATGTTGAGAATACCTAGGTTTGTGTGCCACCAATAACTCTTGGTATCTGTTCCCCCTTTGTTGTTATTTCTCTCATTCTCCAAGCTCTTCCTCTCCAAATCTCACGTTCACGAATGTGTCTAAACTCTCCTAGAATTCTCTTTTTATTAAATGAGAGAATGACATTGTCTCTTCATCTTCAAAGTCAATGGATGAGACAAATTGCACTTAATGAATTAAAAATCATTTTCACTCACCAATTAATAAAAATCACATTAACTTTATAACAATAAAATTAATGTCTAGGAAAGTCACTTAGGTCCTTTTTACATGCCTAGACACCAAACCTATGTAGAAGACCTCCCAAGCTATAAAATCTAACAATGTAATTATGGAACCTTTTCTTTGTATAAAAAACAAAAATATTACTTTCAATATTAATAAAAAGAAAAAAACAATGAGATTAAACAAAATACCTCAAATGGTCGAATGTTTTAATCACCAATTCCTTTTCCTTTTGTTTTCCCCTAAACCAAATTTATAGTTTCTTATTTTAAGCATTTGGAAAGGGTCACACAAGCGTTTTGGGAGGGTGGGGGCTTACCCAAACACGATTTGTGTTAGGGAAAAAAGTGTTTATGATCTATCCAAACCAACATGAATAGTGGGATATTTTTGTTTGTGGGACTAAATTATCACCTAACATGTTTTTTCAACAACATTGGGTTTAGGCTTTTTCAAGCTTGTTAGAATAACTAAAAATCACTACATTTATGTTTTTATTTGACAACGCCTTTTAATAACATACATTGCATTTTTTAATTGAGAATAATTTTCTCTCTACTCCCTTGTATCACAATCTTAAAATATGATATTCCTAAGTTCACCATCTTCACGATGTTTTTTAGATTTGAGTTGGAGGGTTTTGAGATAGATCTTGTTATCTTAGAGCACACTTATCAAGGTCAAGGTTGTGATCTTCAAGGAGAGATAGGGCCATGTTCTTTAATGTTAGGTTGTGTGGCTATCACACCCTTACAATTGATTATGTACTCTTGCAACTCATGATGTGTTTGCAATGTTTGATTGCATCTAATCTACAACATGGTTTCGATGGATTATGGGATTAACAAGAAATTTGTGTAAATAGAAAAGAAAAAGACATTCACTTTTCTATAATTAATAATTATAATCTAATTTAACATCACAACCAGCTACACAACAAAGTGATATAGTTTAATGTAGATAATGAGGTCACCACACTATATCAACTTAAACACTTCTAAATGCTAATAAAAACTATAACACCAACATTAAAATGAAAAAAATAAAAATAAAAAACCATAATAATAATATTAATAAGAACTCCTCCTCCTTATTTTCCTTCATGTTTTGTTATACCAGCTAAAGGAAGATATATGGTAATCGGTTAGGCCGTCATCAAACTTTGACTTTTAAATGGTTTGTAAAATCAAATTCATTTGTCAAAGTTTAACTTTATGGATATAAAATTTACAATTTGTAATTATAATTAAAAAAACAATTCGTTGTAATTTGATTGGTAATGTGTGTGATATGACTATGAAATTACTAATTTTAAGTTATTGTTGACGGCATTGAATTAAAACAAATCTAAAAATTCTCCATCAAACATTAATGTTCTACTAGCTTGCAAGTTGTTAGCGATCATCCCTCCAAACCAATTTGAATTCATTTTGGAAACATGTACTATTCATTTTATTAAAGTGGTTATTGATAAATATCTGTTTATGGCTTTTCATAAATTGAGTTCAATTCATATATTAAATGACCTTTTTATACCTGCCTCTGGCTGGTATATTGTAATCGTTTCGATTTCAAACCGCGTTGACTTTGGGTATTAGCTGGTGCATATCGGTGCATATTTAAAAGATTAAAATCTCTATTAAACTTTGTAACATGAAAAATAGCAATTTTTAATAAAAAAAAATTATTAAAATTGTATTTATTTGTGTTGCTATTGGTTAAGCAGGGATGATGTCATCCTCGAAGTTTGCTATCTGGATTTGGGTCAACACCTGTTAACAATGACATCATATGTAACTTTTCACCTACCCGCCTTCTTCCCGCCTTCTTCTTGTCTCTGGGGGCTCAACGGAATTTCGAAATATGCATCGGACTTTGGATCTATCATTCCTCGCTATGTTCTGGACCGTTGATTACTGGACTTTGCAACCTCCGCTTTCATACTGGTCGTTAAAGCTGAGTTTGTTGAGAAAGGTCCTTCAGTAGTTTAGTTTTATTGATCCTACAGTTTAATTCAGACTCGGAAGCAGGTTCCTTTATAATGTCATTTACACCTTTAATCTGTTTATGGATAAAAAGTAGATCTGATCCATTGCAGTTTTGTATGAAGACAATGTCCATGAAATTTAAGAATGCAATGGTCCTCAGCTTATAGGGCAGTCTAAAGACCTTTCTGGACAGTTAGTTGAAGAATGTAAACATGAAAGAGTCTTTGTCAAAAGTACTTGTAGGGCTGGCTCGCTTTGAAGAAGCATCAGAGATCCGAAGGTTCCTTCTTTGAATGCTATGAGTATCTACTATATGTAATTCATTTCAACTCGAACAAAATTACAATTTTTTTCTGAACAAAAAAATCATATCAGACAAAAGTGATCGGAATGAGGATCAAAGTCATGCGACGTGGTTATCAACAAGCCTGGACCACCGGCAATTAAAACAAGAATATACAAAAGATGAAAAAGATATTTCGCCAGATGGACAGCATTGGATTTTCCTCTAGAAAACGTGCTTAATTAAAAAATATTTCAGAGAGAAACCAGTAGAAACCTTGTGAGTCCATGAAACCCTGATCAAAAAAGAAAAATGAGCTACCTGCCATCTCCTATGCACTTGCACAAAGTTCTCAGATGGACGAAAATTAAACATTAGTGAAATAATAACGAGCTATATACTCTCGAATGCAGAATTCAAATATGGACTAATCAATAACCATGCTGAGGACAATGTGCAAGATATGCTACCAAAAAAAAACGGATTATGAACAACAGACACTCCTATAATGTCCACTCTACAACAACTGGGCAGTAAAAGTCAGATAGTTAACAGCAGCCAACGAAAACAATAGATACTCAAGTTCAACGAACAAATCTGATGAACTGTGTATTGTGATAACAGAGATTCTAGAGCAGAGACCATCAGTGTTAAGTAACTAATTAATTTTTTGCCTGCAGCCTTATAAGCCCATGTGTTCTGATTGAACAATAAATTAACAAAATAACATAATTTTACTGTTGATTACTG
>LPNX010302656.1:0-16371 GCA_001517045.1 Pseudotsuga menziesii
ATTACAGTTTAATTTTCATCCATTATGAGGTGTAATAGTTTCTTTTGCATAAAAAACTTGTTCACAAGGGATTTTGAATGATACAAACTCCCTAGTTTTGCCAAAAGATTTACCACACTATGTTCACCAGATGCATTCAAAAACACAAAGTCTGATAAGAACAACTGTATTGCACTCCTAACCCTTGTTTCTAATTCATCCCAATCATCTTGTGATGTTGCAGTGGGTCTCGTACCCAGATCCACAACAATCCACTATTCTCGATCTACAAGCAAATATTCCACTTTGAGCTTCCATAGCTCAAAATTCTAGCAATTTATCTATCATTGTTCTCGATCTACTCGCCATTCTCTTTCAATGCACAAATAAACACTACAAACCTCCCACTAAACCCATATTTATCAAAGACCCAAGATCTATCAACCACGCCAAACCCTCAACAACAAAGGTGGCCCCTTGATGCCAAATTGAGCTCTGATACCACATGTAATTTTTAAACATGTGTAGAGAAGCAAAACATACAAGTTCTTTTAAGAAAAATAGAGACTATGACACAACATTCACACATAAACACAAATATTTACCCTAGAAACCCTTTACCAAGAAAACCAGCAAACATTGCATCCATGCTTCCTATTTTTTCATTATCATTATGAATCCCTCACAATACAATATAGTTATTTCATGGCCTCCAATACCCTAATCTATTAACCTAGATTACACAAATAGACCCCAATCACTTGCGCTCACATTGGAAATGACCTAATGGTCATTTCCATGAAGATGCCAATAGGGATCATCAGACGAAGCGCTGACAGGCACACCTCCCCTCCAACTGCACATGCAAAGAATATAACATATACCCAACAAAGCTATGACTGATTCCACTCTATATTTTTATTTTTGTGAACATTACATATATGGAAAACATAATCGAGTAAGATTTGCATCTGGTGCTACAAGAGCAAAGGGAATTATAGAGTTAGTACACAATGATGTATTTGGACCTATGCATGATCCATCATTAGGTATATATGTGTATTATGTTTCATTTATAGATTATTTCTCAAGGAACACATGGATTTATTTCCTTTGAAAGAAATCTAAAGTATTTGCTAAGTTTAAAGAATTTAAGGCTCTTATAGAAATCAGTCAGAAAAGTAAATAAAGGTGTTGGGGATAGGTAACGGTGGAGAGTTTTGTGGGAATGAATTTGAGTACTTATGTAAGAAGTATGGTATAGAAAGGCAGAATACTACTCCATACACACCTCAACAGGATGGATTTGTCGAGAGGATGAATAGGACGTTGATGGAAAAGGAAAGAAGCATGCTAAGCAGTGTTGGGATAGTACAAGAATTCTGAGCAAAGGCGGTGGAGACATCATGTTACTTGATAAATTGATCAACTGCATTAGCATTAGTTGACAAAACTACACAAGAGGTATGGACTGGTAAGAAACCCTCTATTAAGCATATGAAAGTTTTTTTTTTGCAATACTTATGTACATGTTCCAAAGGATAAAAGAAGCAAGTTGGATAACAAATCTATAAATGGATCTTTATTGGATATAAAGACGATATGAAAGGTTATAAGCTTTGGAATCCTGTAACTAAGAATATTGCTTACAATCGATATGTTGTGTTTATAGAGGTAAAAGAAGTCCCCATATATGAAGTGACTCCAATGGAAAAGGAACTAGAGAAGATAGAGTTTGAGTTAGAAAGTGAATAATATGACTAAATAGAAGAAGCTAAATTAGAAGAAGAATAACCTGATACCCCAGTTTTGAGGAGATCATCTCGAGAAAGAAGGAAACCAGAAAGGTATTCCCCTCTTTATTTTTGCTCTCATTTTTCTTTTTTTATTACTAATTATGATCCTATAAATGTGAAGGAAGTTGTTGATTCAGAAGATAGTAATATTTGGAAGAAGGCCATGGTTGAAGAAATGGATTCCATGGAAAAAACTGAATCTTGGGATCTAGTACAGTTACCAGTTGGAAGAAACTTCGTTCGGAGAAAATGGATATTTAAAAATAAGTTGAATGCAGAAGGAAAAGTGGAGAATTACAATTGCGCTTGGTAGAAGAGGCATATTCTCGGGTAGAGAAAATTGATTTTGGTGAAATATTTTCTCCAATTTCAAAATTAACTTCCATTATGTTTCTTCTTTCTAATGCTTCTGGTTTTGATTTTGAAGTAGAGAAGATGGATGTGAAGGAAACGGTCTTACATGGAGATATCAAAGGAGAGATCTACATGAAGCAACTAGAAGGATTCGCAGTAAAGGGAAAGAAAGAGTTGGTATGTAAACTAAAGAAGTCCCTTTACATTCTAAAGCAATATCCAAGGATGTGGTACCATAAGTTTGACACATACATACATGGATTGTGGTTTGTGATGAGCAAGGTTGATCACTGTGTATACTCCAAACAGATTGGTGATCATGTCACAAACATAGTATTGTATGTTGATGACATGTTGCTGATTGGGAACAACAAATATGTTATAAAGGAAGTAAAGTCTCAATTGTCATCCAAATTTGACATGAAGGATCTCGATGCTTCAAAATTCATTATGGGAATGGAGATAAGAAGAGATCATGCAAACAAGAATATCTGGTTAAATCTAAGAAAATATGTTGAGATGGTACTATAGAGATTTAACATGCAGGAAAGTAAGTCGGTTAAGGTTCCTTTTCTTGTAGGTGTAAACTTATATGTAGAGCAGTGTCCCAACACACAGGAAGAGGAAGAAGACATGTCATGAGTTCCATATGCCAGTGCAGTTGGAAGTTTGATGTATACAATGGTATGTAATAGACCATACATTTCTCATGCAGTGGCAGTTTTGAGAAGATGTATGTCAAATCTAGGGAAATAGTATTGGACAATTGTAAAGAGCATATTCAAATACTTCCGTGGCACCACATATTATGCAATCTGCTACCAAGGAAGACCTAGACTAAACATAGTAATAGATGTGCATGGATTCGTTGATGTAGATTGGGCTGGAGATCTTGATTGTAGAAGATCTACAAGTGGGTATGTGTTTAACCTATTTGGAGGAGAAATCAGTTGGATGAGCAAGAGACAAGATGTAGTTGCACTCTCAACTACAAAATCTGAATACATGGCAGCCACACATTCCAACAAAGAAGTAGTATGGTTGCAAGGACTGTATTCAACTATTGGGTTTGTACATAAATATGTAAGGTTAGATTGCGATAGCTGAAGTGAAATCTTCCTAGAAAATAACCCTGCTTATAATTCTAAGACAAAGAATATTGATGTGCAATATCACTTTGTGAGAGATATGGTTGAAGACAAGAAGGTGTTGTTGGAGAAGGTTGGCACCTTGAAAAAAGTTGTAGACTCATTAACAAAGTTTTTCAGTATAGAGAACTTCTCTTGGTCTAGAGACTCTATGGTCATTGATTCCTTGAACCTATGAATTTATGAGTACATGACTCATTGCTATGCAAAGAAAACAAGTGAGAGAATGTTGGGTATATTTTATTGTCATTGCATGTGCGTGTGCAAGGGAGGTGCGCCTATCAATGCTAGGTCTAACGATCATTTTCAGCACCTTCACGAAAACAACCCTTAGGTTGTTTCTGACACGAGTGCAAACGAGGCAATTGTTTTGGCTATTTTTGGCTATTTTGGGGATTTTCTAAAAACATGTAATTTAATCCTGGTTAAGGGATGGGATTCTATTATGGAATCCAGGTTAACGGGTTAGGGTATTGGATGCTACGAAATACCTATATTTTTATTGTGAGGGATTCATAATTATAATGAGAAAATAGGAGGTGTGGCTCCAAGGCTTGCAAGTTTTCCTGGTTAAGGGTTTCCAGGGTAAATATTTGTGTTTATGTGTGAATGTTGTGTTGTAATATCTTTTTTACTTAAAAGAATCTGTATGATTTTCTTCTTTGCGTAGGTTTAAAACTTACAGTTGACAACCTTTAGCCTCCATTGGTCCACTCTTGTCATCATTAGCTTATGAAATGCACTTGGATAGATTCTTGATAGATCATGTCTTCTTTTAGACTATTTTGGAATGGAAGCTATGCCTTCTTGCTTTAGACTGCTTCATTCCTTATTTTTCTACTTTTTAGTGGATAAGGATAAACTAGTTCACTAGCAAATTTTTCCTTTTGTGTCCAACACATCCTCCATGATTGTCTTTCCAGTTTCCATGATAATATTACCTTTCCATCACTCATCACACATCACTCATGCTTTATCCAATTCTTTTTCTTTTGGTATGATTTGGAAAGTGGTTTTTGTCACCTTGGGGGGTTTTCACATTTTTAGTAAGCATGCATTACGAGCTATTGAATTGACTCTTTTGGCATTCAATTTTGTCTCTTGAGGATGTATTATTTATGTACACTATTGTTGAATAATAGTGCATATAAGATACTCCAATTATTCTTGAATTATTTTGTGTTTAGTATCATTATTCTTCTCTCTAATTTCTTGTGCATATCTATGAGGAATATTTTGTATCACGGTATTCTTGTAAAATATCACTCACAAAGCATCATCAATATCTATGACCATAATTGGAGTGTATCCTCACCAAAAAACGTCATTTAGGGCCTCAAAACAACCCTAGAAGTTTTGGACACTAAAATCCATAAAAACTACCAAACTGGAAAAAAAGTTCTTGAGTGCATGGAATATGTGGGTGGCCACCTATATCCATTTGGAGCAGTACTCTAACCCCAAAAATGACCAAACTGGAAAATTGTTTTGAGCATGTGGAATAATTAGGTGGCCACCAGTATTCATCTAGATCATCCTCCCCCCCTTAACAATTAATGGTATCTATTGCATCAAGTCCCTCATCATATGGAAAATTGTGTCTTGATTTGAGCTCTTGGTGAGAAATTTGTTGATTTGAAGAATCTACCTATCTTTGACACCTTGATTGAGGTGTAACTATTGTTCATGGATGTGATAGACTCATTCAACAATTTTGGTTTCCTCGTTATCCTCAGTCTAAACCGGCATGGATGATTATTTTCTACAGGAGCACCTTGAATGTGTGCCCTTTCTCCATATAAGTATCTTAATAGCTGAGGCAACAAATCATCTTCATTCTTCTAGTTTTTGTTCAGTAGAGGGACCTGCGAAGAGGTTGTGGAAGTATTTGTGATCTGGTGCTCACCTTCATAGGAAAATGTGAAGAGGAAAAACTTCCTATTGTGGGAGATTATATTTATACTCTCCTTGTGTGAGGTTAAAGAGAATTTGGTAGGTGTAATTATATCTAGTATCAAATAGAGTTGTCCTCCCAAAGTGATAATGACACTATGAGTCCATGACTCATGCACAACATGATGTTTCCTCATATATGGATTCCCTAAAAGAACATCACAAACTTCATGTGGGACACATCACACAATACCTCATCATTGAAAGGTTTGATATTGTATGGTAGAAAACATTAATAATCTACAAAGATGCCTCAATGTTGTCTTAGACAACCGATGGTCTATGGTTGTCGATTTGGTGTTGTTAGTAGCTCCAATATCTTGACGAATTCTACTAGTTCCTTTTGATACCATTGTCAACAAAAAATGTAGGTGGATTCCTTTCACCCACATATGTGAGTGGAAGAGGTTATCATCTGCCTCTGACCCTTATAATTTCTCTAGTTGAAATTGTGTGGTACTTGCGCTGACATTAGGTTCTACATGAATGATCCAATTCCCTTGGTTTGCAACTATGGAATTAGGTTATAAATAAAAATTGAAACCAAAATCTAAATCTAAATATTTTTTCTCGGCCACCAATGACTATTCTAAATGACATTCATTACTATTTTGCTAGGTATTTTGTTGAACTTATAACAATTCCCAATGTCCTTCTATGAATTTCCATTTCCCTCCTTTTCTTGTGGTTGGAACTGGTTTTCCTGGGGTTGGTTTTTCTTACCTTGTCCTTTGTTTTGAAATCCATGGTTTCTGTTTCCTTGCTTCTGCATCAGATTCGTAGGCCCAAATTGTCACTTGTTCTTTTGCAGAAATTTTTGCTCAATTTTGACAACATATAGATAAGCAGCTTTCAATGAAGATATATCCTTGAATTCCTTTCCCGATTCAACTAAAAAAAATATCCCTAACCCAAAGTCAAGATCCCATGCTTTTTTCTTTTGCATACTAATTATATTCCATCAACTAATTAAACCTCCAAACATCCCTTTTACATCAACAAACTCAAAATTCTATCCAACAATCATTTTTTATAAAACTAAAATGATACCTTCTCCCTCACACATAGTTTCTTCTAAAAACACTATATTAGGTCTCTGATCAATAATTAACCTCTGCACAACTAGTTTTTTGGGTAAATTGGCCAAATCCCTACTATTCAAATACATAATTAACATTAAATAACATTATCACAGGATCCTGCTGCTCTAATCTCTCCTTTAAACTAATTTTCCCTTCCTTCATATACCTCTTTTTCTGTTTTCTCCTGAACATCCATAAAATAGGTCTTGCTTCCACAGCTATGTCTCATTGAGCTTTCTTTAGGTAACTCCAAGCCTCCCTTTGTAATCCCAATCATCAAAATATCATATTCACCTATCCTCAATCTTCAAAAGTATCTATGATCATCCTCCACATGAATAAAAGACCGAGAATTATCTGGAACCGAAGTACCACAATCAAACAGTGTAGAATTATAGTTCATGTTCTCAAAATTTAACTCTGATAAAAGTTTTGTCAATAGATTAAAATCCAATTTTGAAGACTGTATATCTACAAAGCCACTGCTAAAAAGACTGAACCCTAGGAGAATATTTTCACATGCAGAATTATTGAGATGAAGAGACTTCAAAGAATCAGTTAACTTACCAGGTAGAATGTCTAGAGGAAAATGTTTTGTATCATATTATGTCTCATAACATTTGTCCCTCTTCTTATTTGGCGCACTTCATCCATATAAACCCTATCCCCTATAAGAATAAGTTCATCCAAGACAATAACATCCTTCTCATTACAGGGTTCCATAGCTTCCACAATTAACATCTGATTCACTGGCTTCATAGGAGATACCTTTTAGGAGGCAACACCTCTTTCTTCTTCAACTACCATTGATTTGAGGTCTTTCTTACCTAGGATTTCCTTTTTAAAGAAATGGAACAATCTAAAACCACATGACCATAAGAATGACACTTGTTACATTTGAAATGCATGCCCTGATAATCTCAATCTTGGATAAAATAAAATTCCCCTTTATGAAGAATGATTGATTCAACTAAGCCTTCCCGTAGGTTCAAGTTAACCAAAATTTCCCCAACACACATTATACTAGTATCCTCATAAGATAAATCTAATTCTACATATTGACCAAGGAAATTTCTTACCACTTTAAGAAAAATCTCTTGACCAAAATTTAAATGGCAGGTTTGGAATTTTTAACTAGATGAGAACAATATCATACCTTTAAATTCTTGGATCAAATAAAGGGTTCCATATTTTGAGAAACAAAGTTGTTGAATCCCACCTCCAATTTCCAGCTACAATAGTTGATGCGACCTTCACAATTATGAAGCCAAAAGTAATCCATTCAGGAAGAAGAACAAAATCTTCAGAAATTGAATCAACAAACACCTTCCAAACTTCACTGACCCATCTTTTTAAGCCAACATCATTTACCCTTCTGCATGTAAATATCCCCACTAATGTAATTTCATATGTCATAATGATCTCATTTGAATGGATATCCTCCCCAATAACCAAATCGATAGGGTTGTTTTTCTTTGAAACAACTTTCATCTTCTTTTTATGCTTATGCCTAAGATTTATTGATTATGTTCCAGGTCCATTGGGAATTGAATACTGCATTAAGGGCACATCACTTACAACTAGTTTCTCCAAAAACCTATTATCCCCAATTTTCCTTTTCTCATGAAGCGTCAAGTCCAAAGTTTTGTGGCCCGATAGGGTACGTATCATGAAATCATTATTTCCTCCTTTCTTCAAGCCACTTGTTTCACATGCAATTATCACCTTGGGATCTACGACCCCTTCCATAGAATTGAATTTATTGGAATTGACATATTTTGAGGAACCGCCTAATTTAGTTGGGGTTCTTGCAAGATTTTAAAGCTCCTTAAACTCACGAGTAGGATAAAAGACAACTAAAACACCTCACTTTGTTGGCGAATTTTTTATAGAAACCAGCTAAAATTGTTCCTGGAAATTGATATTCGCAATTTTAGCAATCGAATTTTCCTGACCTAGACTAAATGACCGATTTTAAAACTAACCACATCGCAGAAATTGCAATTTGATCAGTCTAAATTGCCATTTCAGCATGAATTGCTCTACCGGATTCCAACAAGTTGGGGGTGTTTTGGTTAGCTCTTATACTGCTCCTTAAACTCATATTCACTGTCACCAACACTTTATTTAAAAATATTCATAGCCATTATCTTGAAAAATCCAAATCATTGAAAAAAATCTTGAAGTAAATCACTCTGTACTCATTCTTAATTTCCATTATATATGTACGCCTTTCTTGGAACAAGCATTCTTGGAGCATCATTGAGGATTTCCAAACAATAAGAGATCAATCAACTATATTTATTTATTTTAGTTCTCTCCACTTTTTGTTTTTTATATTTTGCGATTAATTCCTACTGACACATTTTATTTATTCCGTATACATTTAATTATTTCCGCTTTGCATCTCACACAATGTTCATGTTCCGTTCAAACTCCTCACATATATATGTTATGTTCATACTCCTCACATATATATTTCAGTAAAAAAACTATATTTATATCCTCTTTTTGTTCTTCACTTTCACTTTTTATATTCTTTATAATTTCTTCATACCCGACGCTTTCTTTATTTACTATACATTTAATTCTCTATGCTGGCATATGGACTGTTCATACTCCCCACATACTTTATTTGCTTTACATCTCATTCCAAGGTTATGTATGACGAGACTACCAAGACTAATTACGTACTTCTTAAAAAATGATTAAAGGGAGCAAGCCAATTGTTATATACCTAATATGATAGTTTACATCACACAACAAGAAATAGTAAATAAACTAAGTGGATATTTGTGGGGATGAAAAAAATAGAGATCCATCTTCTTGATATTTTCCAAACAAGAAATCCGCTACCACATTGTCTTTGTTTTTTTTAAATGATATCATAATTATATTTACGTCGTAAGGTGTTTTTCTCTGGGGTCCTTTTTCTAGTTAACCGATTTGTATTGGTTCATTTTTTGTCGTTCGTCTATCCACTAACTACTCGCCACGCGTGAGACTGAGTTCATGGTTTATTTGAGAGATCAAGGTATTGTAGGTTACTTAAAGCAAACTGCCATAGGGCCTCAACTCTTGCCACACACACTCTCCTACCACACTCTCCCACCATTCTGTTCTCCCTGTGCTTTATGTTCATGGGGTCCAACACTTGCCATGGAGAGCCGGCGTTTCTCAACAGCATGGAGCAGCAGATTCGCCAGTGCGTCCAATTTGCGTTGTTTGAGTGTAGCTGCCCTGCCTCTAATGGCCTCGTATACACCGCTTCAGTGCTTCCCGCCAGCGATTTCCCAAATTTGTTCCTCAATATGTATTCGTCTTTCTGACAATGCGACTCAGACGGTCCTGGCAGGCATAAGAAGCCGCCTGCAAGCTCACAAATAGGCTCTACATTTTACTTTCCAACCTGAATATGATGTGAGAGTGGATTGGAAAATATAATATGCAAAACGCGTGCTACATATTAACGATCAGGTAATGGGAATTGTATACAACATTAGTTTCACGAATCTGCGCGCCGAACTGAACAGTGGTCACCCCCGGAGTCTTAATTGCAATGTCCACAACACAACTTGGAGAGAAATCCCTAAGTTTGACTATAAGGACCATGTCGCAACTGTGATTAACAAAAAACCTATTCAGAAAGAAGTCTCCAATTATTTAATTTGAACAACGCTATATTGTAGGCTTAATTTTCACGGGTGCTTTTTCTCTATCGTTTTTTAATTAAAGCAAACAGATAACATTGGCTCTCCATAATTTTGATCAACTTATGCACGATGTAATTTAAAAGAATCTTTGATTTCTTATCAAAATTTTAACTATCACATTAAACCTTTGAAATAACCTTGCACTAAAACCTTAAACCCTTATCCATTAATCATGGAGTAACCCTCACTTCTTTGGCATTTTAGAAGAGTACAATAAAGACTTATTTGTGAAACTATTTTTAAATAAACTATTTTTCTATAATTGAAATTCGCTTAAAGTAATAAGCACTCTTTCTATATTAATATAATATTTGAAAAAAGTTTAAATGAATTTAATTTGTTTTAATTAAAAAATTTGTTTAAAATTCAACAAAAACTTTATTAAAATCTATTTTTCTATAATTGAAATTTGCTTAAAGTAATGAGCACTCTTTCTATATTAATATAATATTTGAAAAATGTTTAAATAAATTTAATTTGTTTTAATTAAAAAAATTGTTTAAAATTCAACAAAAACTTTGTTAAAATTTTATTGATTTTTTAAAATTCAACAAAAGCAAGTCTCTATTATTGAAATTTGCTTAAAGTGATGAAGACTCTTTCAATATTAATATGGCTGGAGAAAGAGCTTAAATAAATTAATTGTGGAGAACCATTAAAGTAATATGTTTATAGATAATCTTAATTATTGTTTTATCATGTGTCAAGCAAGATCAAATTCATGGAAGTGCAAGTCTTTTTTTATAGAACAAAACTTGAAGATATATTTGATCGGTGTATGAAAAATCGGAGTTAAGATAAATCTATGGCATGATAAATCTGGAATTAAGATGAATTTATGTCTTTATATTAAAATCAATTTGCTTCATATTTATTAGATATTTGAAGATAACTAAGATATAGTTTGAGATTTGTAATAGATTTATTTGTGAAATCATAAAATACTATAATGAGTAGAACAACAATAAATTAATTATTAAACTATAAATAAAAGATGATCATATATATATCATATTTTGAAATTAACTAAATATTTTTTATAATTTATAGTTACATTAAAAACAAAACAAAACAATACAAAATTTAGATAATAAAAAAATTGAAGAAATGCAAAATAACAATATTTATTGATAAAAAATTGGAATAACAACAAAATAAATATAACACAATATATTTCAATTATATATATAAGTTAATATTATATTTTAAAATTATGTTTAATTAATATTTTATGATTATTTTATTAAAAATATAATAAAAACCTACATAGTGATAATGTCTTTGTGCTTTTATTGCCAACCAAAAAAGCACCTACAAAGTGTTTAATGAGCTCATGTGTCATAAAAGTTTACTTTGTATACCTTTATAATTAGAAGATATCATCAAAATATATATAAATGAAAATTTTGTTTTTTTATCTTTAACTCAAATGGTGAGATAATTAAAAGCCAAAATGAAATGCAATACTTGTAAATCTATATTGCTAAAGATAATAGAATATGATATTATATTTAATTAAATAACTTTAAGTTATTAATTAATGTTAGTAAAATAGATATGATATTTTAAATAGATTTTTTACTATAGTAACATAATTATGTCGTAAGGCATTTCAACAAGTGGAATTCGACTCCCCGAAGTTAATGCTTATTTTTTTCAGCCCTAGGATGCTTTCGTCCGACGATTGGGTTAATCTGTTTGGTTGAATTTGATCTGTTGCTGATCTGGCACCTGCTCCCTTAAATGCACATCACAGATCCGTGCACATGCGGACAATCTTAGGCGGTGATGGCTGTGTTTGTAAATTGCCTTAAATGCACATCGCACATGCGGACACTCTTAGGTGATGATAGCTGTGTTTGTAAATTGTGTGTAATGACTGTGATTCCTTCGATTAAATTGTGCAGTATACTGTATTTTTCGATTGGTGTATTGGTTGCTGCGTTTCTTGGTGGGTATCACTGCTACTTTGTTTCTATCTCCCTTTTGCCATTTTGCCCTGCCCTTTCTAGAGTTGAGAAGGGGTTTTTTATTTCGTTGCTTCGCTTTGTTTGATCAGAGGCAATTTAGAGAATATCCAAGGACAATATGGAGGCTGCACTTGGCACCAACTAGTGTCCCATTTCAAGAAAATTGAATGCCATAAAAAACCTGCTATGAAGCCTGAGGGCCTATTTAGAATTTACTGTCTTGCTCTTACCTTTTTTCTGACTCGAATGGAGTAAATCCACTTTCAACAGCAGAAGAACAGGCCTTTGGGCTCAAATTTGATGCTTTTTGAGGAAGAATCGTTTCAGCGTGGATATTTTGCCTAGACAAAGGTAATAAACCCCTGTGTTTTCCTGTTGATATTTTCGTCTTGTGATAGTTTCAGTTCCATATACTTATTAAGTTTAGGGATGATGTAAAAGCTGCAATTTTCAGTTTGTTTGTCGTTTTCTGAAGCTGGGTAAGGTTTATGGTTATGAAACTTGTTTATGAGGTTTTAATTCCAAATTCCCATAAAGGGATTCGGTTGATTGAATTTTCAGTAATGTGTGTTGAAGCAATAAATAAACAAATAATTGCTTCGCATTAGCTTTGAAAGTAATCATAAAATAATCCTCAAAGGCTTGTAATTCAAGTTTCTGGAAGATGTAAACATACCCAGGACTCCACGCTCCAGCTTCTTTGTTAAACCTTCCTTGCAATCGTCCTTTCACCTTTGAAGCTCGCTTCCCTATACCTATACAGAGTTTCGGGCCCGAAACCTGACTAAAATCAAATAAAACTATATTTATAGCTATATATTTATGTTGAGTTAGGTGAAATGCAATATGTACTTCCGGGATGTTAGGTTGAAATCGAAGGAGACTGATCACCTTGCCGCTTGCCATTAGACCAAACTCCTGTCGGCAATTTGCTCAAATGTTTTAACACCCAATTGTTCCAATCTATCTATGCATAAATGTGTGTTCGCATTAACATCTTAGATGAAATTATACTATTAGCAATTTAAGAGTAAGCATATACTACTGTGGAGTAAGGTCTCCATGCTCTGCTAAGATACAATAATCCATGTCCTTCCAAAATGCAGAATAGAAACATGAAGCCCGAGTCTTCCAACAAAGACATCCTCTTCTGAGCTATGATTGCGCCAGTAACCACAGGGACGGCATGTAGAGTGCAATTCTAGAATAAGCAAACAACAAACAACAAAATTGTAGCTTTTGTAAGCTCTGAAAGAGAAAAACCAATCAAATTATGCTACAAGATTCATTTCAGGTTTACCTTAAAGAGAGATTCATTCCTTCTTTGTATGTAAAATGAAGAGAAACAGACCGTCACATTCAGTTTATAAAAGGAAGAGAAGATGCATATACATTTGCTACCTGTGAAATATTAAATCTACTCAAAACTATAGAAGACCTGTTAGAGTTTGGAGGTGACTTGAGTGCTCTTATGACAACGTAAAATCACCATGGCAGCATGCTGTTATAGTTCTGTAGCAGGTTCCCAGCACCACTTGGGACATTTCCTGTAGCCTAAATATAGCAATAAACATGTCCTCCTCTGTAGTAGATCACATTTAGGACACAGGTCACTCAAATTCATCCATACAGGGAAGCACATACCTTTACAAAAAAACATCATTCAGAGTTAATGGCCTAACTAAAAGGAAATTATGCCAATTAAATTACCAAAAAAAACTGTCATATCTTTAACCATTTGAAGGAACATACCTTTGTCCCAACTAGTTATGGGAAGTTTTTTTTCTTACAGAAACCACCTAATTTTTGCCGGAGCAGGATTGAAACTCCAAGGTCGTGTCAATTTGGGGATTTTCAGGTAGAACCCATACACGAATGAGCAAAGAATTGAAACTGGGCTAGCAGTAAAACAGAGGGGGTCAGCGCTGGATGTTGAGGACGCTTAACCATAATGATGCCAATTAAATAGCTAGAAAAAATTGTAGTATATTTAACCATTTAAAGTAACATACCATTGTCCCAACTAGTTATGGGCAGTTTTTTTCTTACCGAAACAACCTAATTTTGTCTGGAGCAGGATTGAAGCTCTTGGGACGTGTCACTTTGGGGGTTCTCGGGTAGAACCCATACATGAATGAGCTGAGAATTGAAAGTGGGCTAGCAGTAAACTAGTGGGGGTCATCTCTTATAAGCACACATGGCTAGATGTTGAAGATGCTTATCCATAATCCTATAATTTTCCATCATCATTGGGGAGACTAGAAATCCAAATGTGTTTCCTTCTGATTTCTGCTCTGCAAAAATATGGGAAACCCACTGCAAAATCCACAGAAAGGAGCTTCCACTCCACATAACATGAGACAATACACTGCAAGCAAATAACCTTGTTTATATGACCTAGTAGAAATGGTTCTATAAGGAAAAAAAATGACAGTTGGAATTACTCCAAAGTACAAAAGAAAAATATTCATATTAGTTTTGCTTACTGTAATTCCCTCGGCCTTGTTTTGACATTAAAGGATTGAAAGTTTAGAATATAAAACCCAAAAATTTGTAATCACCAAATGTCATTATGCTTCTTCGATGCATTCTCGTCTACAATCTTCATTCGATATTCAAACCCACAAACTAACCGGTCTCTCTAAGATCTGGTCTGCTGATTAGCACCAAGGTCATATTATCCACACAAATACTGCACAATGAGCATCCAAGTCAAATGGCTACGGTAGTGACTGCCATTCTATTCCTTGGTATTACTGAGCCGGAGTTCAAATGCAATTACTCAGTTGGAGGTGTGAATGCCCTGAACATTTTTTCCTACAAAAGGTTTGCCATGCCAATTTTCACCATGAATATACAATCCACTTCATAGAGATGATGATTGCAAAAAGCATCCCATGCCTCAAAGCATGATAGTCCCCATGGAGTTTGCATGCTAAGAATTTGACAGTTTGCTTAAAACATGATGGAAGTGTGGCGTGTTTGTTTGGCATATAATCCATGTGTGAGGTATTTGTCCATTTATATTTAACTTTGTCATTGTGTTTGCAGTGAGGGTCCCACGTAGAGCGACCATTTGATTTATGTTGAGCCCCTTAAGTAATACTAATAAGCACTGGTCTTGCTAATGGTCTACTTGGAGTCCCACCTACGATGCCTATAGCCACGTGGATACTATGCAACAAGAAGCTAAATATAAAAAGAAATGAGATTGCATTTTAATCGAAATTTGGGAAGTTTTTAGTTTTTATTTATTATTTAATTTTAATTTTGAGGGAAAAACAAGGGCATGTATGATACTTACAAGTAAATGTTATATAAGCTAGTTCTATGCTTATCTATGCAAATAAATATTATATTGTCCTCGATATTTTCAACACTGAGTGGTAGCGGAAAAAAATATCAATAGGATTTGTACATTTTCCTAGATGCATACGCATGGTTTTGTCTCATAAATACCTGCTATATGTTGCCACAATATCAATAATCTTGTAATTTTGTCTTAAATGCAATCACAGATAATTCCTTGGACTTATTCTTTACTATCTGTTTGAAATCAATTGTGAAACAAAACTTTAGTAGACATATATTGTAGTCTTTCTATTAAAAATATCTTTCAATATGCAATACGTGTACGTCATTTAAACGTTTTGGAGTATTTAAACAAGTCATTTTAGTATGGAATATGAATGTACATCTATGTCGTTTGTTTCAAAATTCTGGGTTCATTCTGTCAACCCCGCCCCTGTTCCCGGAGTTCACTTAGTCGTTTCATTAATCTAGTCATTTTCTTGCCTCACGTGATAGCCACACTATCTATATCTAGCTAGCCAAACGTTCTTGCCTAACGGGTTCTGCCCTTCCTAGCTAGCTTAATCGAGCAGCTGCTAGGAAGCAATAAACTGGGTAGTGTTGTTTGTTGGGCTAAGGAAAGTAAGTAAAGCGAGTGAGCAAGCCATCAAGTTCTTCCTTAATATTAAGGTCAAATTGATAGATCTTGGTCAATTAATAGCGGCAGCAATCATTATCTGAGTATATCAATTGCTATCCAGGAAACGAGAAGATATATCTCAGCAGCAATATCTCCATCAGTTCTTCACAGTAAGTATCGATGGTCGAGCAAAGCATAATCTCATAAGTAAAGAAAAACCTAATCGTCGAGTTAGTCGCCGAAGCCCTCGATCTAATGGTTTCCAAGTCGCAAGAGTAGAGAGGACGGGTTGAATTGTAATTTTTTAATTTTTTATTAACCATTGCATTTTATAAGTTAATTGATTTTTTTAGCAGTTTCTTAAATTGAGGTAGTTTTTATAAAATGCAATGGTTAATAAAACCAACCGAGATCTATTTTTTTCATGATTTTTTTTATTACTGCA
>LPNX010302656.1:19278-32139 GCA_001517045.1 Pseudotsuga menziesii
TATGTAGCTTTGAAATTGTACTCATATGTTAGGTAATATTGCTTTTGCTCAATTTGACATGAGTGTAAGCGCATATTTATGACTCATTTGTATAGCTTTGAAATCGTACTCATATGTTAGATAATATTGCTTTTGCTCAATTTGATGTGAGTGTAAGTGCGTATTTATGACTCGTTTGTGTAGCTTTGAAATTGTACTCATATGTTAGGTAATATTGCTTTTGCTCAATTTGACATGAGTGTAAGTGCGTATTTATGACTCGTTTGTGTAGCTTTTTCTCAATTTGACGTGAGTGTAAGTGCATATTTATGACTCGTTTGTATAGCTTTGAAATCGTACTCATATGTTAGGTAGTATTGCTTTTGCTCAATTTGACGTCAGTGAAGCACTTACAGCTTCTGCCATTTTTCCTGACGTGGCAATCACATGCATAGGAAATCTAGCTATGTTTTTTTTCTTGTCTGTTGAGGGAAAGACTTCATGTCGAGATGGGTGCAAGGGATCCAAAGTGATCGAGGAAAGAGATGGGTGCATACGGACCTCGCCTTTAGACATTGATGTTATAATGATGTCAAATCACACATGGGATCTGTGGGCATAAAGGCTTATAGTGCCCTACAAGTCTTGGTTTGGGTGAAGTGGGAATGTGGCAATTATTTTCTTGATGCCTAATTCGTATGATAATGATAGAGCAGTGGCCCCATGGGATTTTGACATGAATGCTGGTCATGTGCGCTTTTGCATTCTTTTTAAATGCTATTTTAGCTGGAGTTCGGGGACACTGGAGGTACTCGCAATCTTGAAAAAATTATTGTCCAAATATATTATGGTCCCTTCGCTAATGGAGGTGAATATAATGTATGAACTAAATGACTTTGAATGAATGGATTATGTGTGTTCATTATTATCAAATTATATTGATAATATTGATAAATATACTTAATTAAAAATTAAATTAATTACATTATAAAATATAATAAAGTTGGATGAATCGGGAAATTTGTAATTACATTAATTACAATGTGATAAGCTCATTTCCAAAATCGAGAAATTTGTTTTTTTGATGATCTGTCCTTAGAGAAAGAATAAGATGTGGCCACAACCTCTAGACAAGGATCCTCCGCACGACAACAACAAATGGACAAGGTCATGGAGGAGTACCAGGACATATTCACCTCACCCATAGGGGTGCCTCTGCACTGTCAAGTCAAGCACCCCATCGATCTGACCCCAGGTGCGTCGCCACCCAATGGACCGATCTATCGGCACTGTGTTCTGGAGAATGCTGAAATCAAGAGGCAAATTCAAGAGCTGCTGCAAAAGGGTCACATCCGACGAAGTTCATCGCCCTCTAGGAGCTCGATCATGTTGGTATAGAAAAAGGATGGGACTTGGAGACTTTGTATTGACTATCGGGCACTGAACAAGATCACTGTCCGAAATATGTACCCAATCCCATGGATTAATGACCTCCTGGACCAACTTAAAGGGGTGAAATATTTCAGCAAGATTGACTTAAAGTCTAAGTATCACTAAGTACCGATCGAACCGACTGATGTGTGGAGGAATGCCTTCAAATCCAAGGAGGGCCTTTTCAAATGGCTGGTTATGTCTTTCAGGCTGACGAATGCTCCCG
This sequence comes from Pseudotsuga menziesii, assembly GCA_001517045.1. Classification (NCBI taxonomy): domain Eukaryota; kingdom Viridiplantae; phylum Streptophyta; class Pinopsida; order Pinales; family Pinaceae; genus Pseudotsuga; species Pseudotsuga menziesii. The sequence continues at coordinate 20,915 of LPNX010302656.1, forward strand.
CAACCTTCATGAGACTAATGGACGACATCTTGCGGCCATTCCCAACTTATTTGTAGTAGTGTACATGGATGACATCCTGATCTTCAGCCAGACTTAGGAAGAGCACCTCCACCACATCTGATAGATCCTCCAAACACTGCGAAAGCACATGTTTTGTGCCAATTTGGACAAGTGCACTTTTGACATGACCCAAGTTCAGTATCTGGGATACATTATTGATGAGTGTGGGGTGCATGTGGATCCAACCAAGATCTAATTCATTCAAGATTGTCCAGCCCCAACCACTCTAACATAGCTTCACATCTTTGTAGGTCTTGCTAATTTCTACCGCAGGTTCGTGTTGGGATTCTCTCATATCACTTGGCCCTTGAGACAAGTCACCAAGGGAGGAGTGAAAAAAAAAAAATTTGGTCGAAAACTCAATAGAAGCCGTCTGTCGAGTTGAAACATCGCCTCTGTTGTGCCCCAGTGCTCACATTACCAAACTTGAAACAACCATTTGAGATTGAGACAGATGCTTCTGACTATGCTATTGGGGTAGTCCTTACTCAGCAAGGGTATCTAGTGGCATATCACAATGAGACACAGTCCGCAAATATCTCACTTATGACAAAGAGATGCATTCCATTGTACAGGATTTTTGATAATGGAAGAATTACATTTTGAGGAAGGAAACGGTCATCCACACTGACCACTGACCCCTACAGTTCATATAGACACAAGGGAAGCTTCATAACGGTCGCCATCAGAAGTGGTCCACATATCTACAACACTTTCATTTGATTATCAAGTACAAGAAGGGCATCACCAATAATGTTACAGATTGCCTCAACCGACCACCGATCGTGGCAATAACCACCGTGCTCAACTCTTGTGGGCACGAGACTTTTGATTGGTCGCTTCTCTACAAAAGCGATCCAGAATTCAACCACACATACAAGACGGTTTTGGAGGGAAACCAAGTTCCAAATTTTTACCTCAAGGATGCACTACTATGTCACATGGGACACCTTTTTGCTCCTTCAAGCGAGTGTGCCAAGATGATTTGGGAAGTGCACTACAGTCGGGCCGCTGGGCATTTCAAGGTTGAGAAAACAGTTGTAGTACTACACAAGTATTTCTATTGGTCGAACCTTGGACAGGATCTCAGAAAGGACATTTGATCCTGCACTGCCAGCACCATTTCCAAACCGTCCACCAAGAAGCAAGGGCTCTATACTCCTTTTCCTACCCCTAGTCCACCTTGGGAATCCATATCCATGGATTACAAGTCAAGCCTTCCTTCTACTAAGTAAAACAATGACTGTGTGTTCGTGGTCGTCGACAGATTCTCAAACATGGCCATAATGGTGACCTGCATGAATAATATCATAGCAGAAGCCACTGCTAAACTCTTCTTTGAATGAGTGTGGGTACACTTTGGGATCCCATAGTCGATCATCTCAGATCAAGACAGTAAGTTCTTTAGTACATTTTGGTCCAGCCTATGGTCAATGCTAGACATCAAGCTCACCAAGTCCACAGCTTTCCTTCCCCAAACTGATGGCTAGACAGAGGTCGTCAACAAGATGATCGTACACATTTTGCACATGTACAACTCAAAGAATCCACTCACATGGGATGGGAGCCTCCCCTATGTACAACATATCTATAACCGGGGCCTCCACAACTCAACTGACCACAGCCCATTTCAGGTGGGCTTGGGATTCCAACCACTATGTCCCATTGACGTAGCCATGCCATTTGCAGCTACTCAGGATGATTCGACTCATGTCTAGTCTGAAGTTTCCAAGGTGGACAAATTCATTGAGCACATTCAACAAATTCATTAATAGGTTCATGACATATTGGATAGAACCAATGCTAAGTACAAGAAGCCGTGCATGATCAGCATCAGATGCAACACAACTTCCAGGTGGTCGACAAAGTGTGGCTACATTTGTAGAAGGAGAGTCTTGCTAGACCACACCGAAAGCTTCACTCGCTCTGATATGGTGAATACACCATCACTAAGGCTATTGGGGACAATTCCTTCGAGCTCAATATTCCACCATTCCATGGTCTGCACCCAGTGTTCAATGTGGACCACCTTCGGCGCTACTTTCCACCTCTATTAGACACATCAGACAGGGAGGAACAACTCACACCAACAGAGTTAAACCCATAATACATGGAACAAGCTACAACTGAACGAATTATGGACACACGAATCAAGAACACCCACTAGCAGAAGATCCAGCTATATCGAGTTGTCAAAGCAGGCCAACTCCTTCACCAGGGACCAAGTTCAACAAAAGTTTCCTCATCTCATGGAGGAACTCAACACAATGGGGGCCATTGCTTCCTAAGGGGTGATAAATGATCCAGGAGGATATTGGTGGCCACCCTCCTATTCCACATGGACCCCCACCATTGTTTCTTTCAGTTTTTCAGTTTCCTTACCAAGTTACCCAACGGGGCCCACATTCTGGCGTTGCACCTCTTAGGGTCAGGTTTTTGGATGTGTAGGGTTTTCCATTGTTTCTCAATAATATATAGGCCTTCGAGCCTAATTATAACACAGAGTTCAAAGGCATGTATCAGCCACATCTCTTCTCAGAGATAAGCTACCAGCACTCTAGCTAGTTTATTTCCATCCTGTCTGTAAACAAGTTTCAGTTCTTTGATATTAATGAAACGAAGTGTTATTTCTGCTGCATCTTTGTTTTTATGGTTATTTTTGTATTATGTTGTGTTCCTGCATAAATATGAATCACCCTAACACTTTATTTAAAAATATGCGTACTCATTATCATAAAAAATCCAAATCATTGAAAAGAAATCTTGAAGTAAATCACTCTGTACTCATTCTTAATTTCCATTTTGTATGTATTCTTAATTTCCATTTTGTGTGTATGCCTTTCTTGAAACAAACATTCTTGAAATATCATATTTTGAGGATTTCCAACCAATAAGATGAATCTATAATCCAATCAACTATATCTATCTATTTTAATTCTCTCCACTTTTTATTTATTCTGTGATTAATTCCTACCCACACATTTTCTTTACTCCCTATGCATTTAATTAGAGTCTTCGATTTGTATCTCATGTTATGGTCATGTTATGTTCCTTCATTTCAGTAAAAACACTACGTTTATGTTCTCTTTTCGTTCTTCACTTTCACTTTTGTATATTCTTTATCATTAACTCATACCCAAAGATTTCTTTATTGCGTCATTAGGTGTTTTTCTTTGAAGTTTTGTTCTAAACCACTGTAGATGTCGTCGTCCCTCTGGCCAGTGGTATTTTTACACGTGTCTTCTTCTGGGATGCACATTGTTCATAGGTTTTTACACGTGTCTTCTCCTGGGCTACACAGTGTTCATAGGTTTTTACGCGTGTCTTCTCCTGGGCTGCGCATTGTTCATAGGTTTTCTGTATTGTCCACTGGTTTATGCAGTTGTCCAGTCATTTCCATGTTTAGGTTTTTAACATGGTTTGGTTTCATTGTTATGGAGGTTTCTTCCATTGCATTTAGTGCAAATCCTGCGAAATGGATCGAATCTGGAGCCCTGAAACTATCCGTGATGATCTCGGTGTAGGCGATAAATAAGGGAGGTGACTTGACTTGCCAGTGAGAACCAGGCTGTCAAGTGTGTGGGGAGGATGGGTGTGCTCTGTAAGTGAACGCGAGACTTTGACCCATGAAACCCTCTTATCTCCTTTGAAATTGGGTTTTACCAGCCATCTCAAGATGAAGACCAAACCCCAACAAAATCCAATTGACAGAGGAGGATAGGATCTTGCTGAAAATGGGGACCAATAGTAGGATTTAGGTGCACCGGCTTAGCAATGGGTTGTATGTTTCCGGATGGCCGGAGAAATACAAAGACAAGCAGTCAACGATGAGCTCCACTGCTGTGTCGTACATAGAAGGGGACATCAAGAAGTCTAGCGATATGAAATATCCAGGTAACAACAGTCCCAATGTGGACAGTTGGTTTTCCAGTTCAGTTGAGCAAGGCACATGATTGGGAGGTGGCTGGCAGTTGGCTTGGCAATGGAAAAATTCCGATGAACCTAATCTGAGCAGTAACTTGAAGAGAGTTTTTATTTTTCCTGAATCTATGTCTCATGCTCCTTCAACTATTAGCTCTATGTGATTGTTATCCAATCTAGAAGGACGAGAATCTCTTCAGGTTGCTTCTTTGGTGGGTGAACCAACCTTATGCTTGACAAAGAGCAATTTAGATCCATTGGTGTATGCAATAGGAAGAACCATCTCTGGGCCTGCAATTCTGCACCCCTCACAAGTGGAAAAAAGGGTATGTCATGGTATGATTTCTCTGACATCAAAGTAAGAAGAGCTCTTACAGTGGGGATGTCTCTTCAACTACTCCAACGGGTAAATTCATTTTTTTATTACATAAGAGATATTTTTTGGGCCTTACAACATGCTATTGGTTATGTATGATGTATGTCTAAGTGAAGACTTTGTTTTGGAATAGCTCTGTGGTATCGGTGCAGTCCTCAAATTCACGCCTCAAATACTTAAACAATCTGGAGTTGACACCTTGTTAGTTCAAGCAGGCATCAAGGCAGAGTCTGCTTCTCTGTTGGCAAGTGCTGTTACCTGTCTACCATGTTTCCCTTTATAGTTCTTGCAATGTTTCTAACGGACCATGCTTGAAGGAGGTATTACTCATCCTTATGTACATCTAATAGGTATTGAGAATTTAAATCCTGTATAAAAAAGAACGAAAATATGTCTTGGTGGATATCTCTATTATCTACTTGGAATATTTCATTTCCAGCTTACCGATTTCTAGTGTTTTGGAAAAAGTATATATAGAGTCTCAAGGAAATGGTTAATGAATCATTTATTCATTCGACATCTCTAGACATTGTATAATATGTTTATGTTATCAGAAACAGCTTTTAAGGGGGGTGCATCTGGCTTCCATTTCCCATTTCTGGATGGGAACTTGAAGATAAATGCAACATAGATAGTAGAAACTTGAATTATGTGTTTTTATCTAGTCATGGCATACTTATCTTGGTGTTCACACACAAGATCTTAAAATCCAGTCGAAATTCATAATTTCTATTTTGGCATTTCATATGGTGCACTTATTTTTCTTAGGGTTTTCTTTCATTTCTCATAACTGGAAGCAGAGTTTTCATGGTCAGTTTTAAATGCAAATGGGAAAATTTATACAGCAACAGAAATCTATGAATTTCTTTCAGTGGATTTAGCTGAAAGATGGAAGCATAGAGGCCATATGTGGTTTGGGGTTAATTTTCCATCTAAGCCTGAACTTTTTGGTGTAGGTGGAAAATTGGAAAGAAGCGATTAGAGCACATCAAATGGAAGCTAATAAATTATTTCTTGTTTTAAGCACTGAAGAGTGCAAATATTCTCTTGATTTGCCTTAAATTCAATAGGATTTCAACTGATCTCTTATATGCAAGGATTTCTCTAAGAACAATTTTAGAAGATATGGATATTCTTGATGAAAAATTTCCAGAGAATCTCGATGATACTGTCAAAATTTTGAATGAATGCAGAGTAATAACACATGATAGGGCTGTGAATGGTTTCAAAATGCTCGTCTTAATCACAATTGGTAAGGGTTTGATGAGTTCATACTGAAAAAATAATATTCTAGCGTTTTGGTTTCTTTTGAGCTGCCGGATTTTCAGTGTATGTGAAATCGTGATGTATTTTGAAGTTTGCCAACAGATTGTTAGCTTTTGTTCAGTTCTGGGGTTTTGAGAGTTTCTTCGAGAGTTCTGGTAATGATTAACATGGACGCCAATGCATTTTTTCATGGAAATTTGTGATTGGGTGGAAAAAAGAATTGTGTTATTTTGTTAAGTTGGTATTGGCCTATTGGACTTTAGAATAGCCAAGATTTCTGTTATTATCTATCCCAATTCTATTAATTTTATTTTTTATTTTTCCCTTTTTTTGAAACCTATGTTTAAACTTTATTGAAATGGCATCCATTGCTTTTTCCTTGTGCTGCTATTTAAAACATTGGTTGCAGGAAGAAGTTTGTGCACTGTTGTGGAGGTTGCATACACTTGCGCCAATTGAGGAGGAGAAGAGCTACGAGCGTGGTTTTCTCTTTGCTTTGGGAGTTACACAACAAAGAATGTCTATCAAGAGCTTGAAATTGCAAAAGAGGAGTTCTGGAAATTAGCAAGGTGTTAGAGAGGACTTGTATGGAGATGGATGACCTTTCCGACATATATTTCATGGTCAACCAAGGAGGTATTTACTTACCACTGGCTTGAGAGTCTTTGTTAGTTCCAAAAGTTTCGTGGCGAGATAGGTATTCATTTTTTTAAGGTTTAAAGAATCCCCCCTAACGAAACTCGGGTTCTTAAATATTAAACCCATCCAAGTTTTGTATTCTTTGAATTATTGTTTTATTTTTGCATTGTTTTTTGGAATTTAAACTCATGAAACTTAGATCTAAAACTTCTCAGTGTAGTTTGGGAATTTTCTAGTTAAGATTTAGATCCATTCCTTCAAATTATGCATTCTATATTTACTTTTGTGTCAAATTAACACTCTTTTGTTAATGGATGTTTTAATTCCATTTTTTATCATTTTTATTCTTTTGCAACAATAAATGCACTTTTCAATGAGGAGAATATTATAATGGATTTTCACCCTGAACCAGCCACATACACACAAGAACAAGAAATTGTCTGAATAGTTCAACCATTGTAGGATATTAAACACCACTGCGTTATTGTCAAAGAAGAGGGTTATTGACATGTTATTATTATTTTGAAAAGCATGAACCGATTCCAAACTAAAATGACCTGTAAGTGTTGTATTGGGTTTCAATTTTGGAAAACCCTATTGGTAAGTTTATACAGGTCATTGACTTCAGCCTTAACGAAGATACAACCTTTGTTTTCAGTGAAGTTACTACGAACAAAATGAAGAAATCAAGGTTTTTTTTGAAAACTCTTGGTTAAGGGAATGAAGCTTCCAATTCAGGTCCTCTAACGTCAGGCGGAGCTCCTCGCTCGGCCTGTTCCCAACCCCAAATAGACCTGTCTTCATGTTTACGCTCCCAAAAAATGTTGGATTTTTTGCTTTCCTCACAGCACAAATGGCTGCAGCAGATCCTTCAAAGGATTTTTGGTGTTTGAACCTGTCTAGCGCGTTCAATCATTGATGGCATCCTTCGAAGTGTCTGTGTCTCAACTTTGCAAAGACAACACAGCGAGTCATCCTTCGACCTGCAGAAGAGCATATTACCAAACCCCCACAAATCCGTGCAATCGTGGTACGAAACCCTACATATAATGGAGGAAAAATCAAAAAAATCTGGAACCATGGGCGAAAACAAAGAGAACAAAATAGTAGATGTCCATGTCAACTATTAGCTCAAAGAGATCTGCAATAAATCCAACGGGTGTCTTCTCATAGATTACATCGCATAGAACAAGAAAGGGGGGGCAGGATTTTCGAAAGGAGTTGTCGGTGGTGCTCAGTAATGACCCTGATATGGTGAAGCTAGCTATGAAGGTTCTGGAGGGCTTTGATTTATGTTACTCTGCTAGCAAATGGGTTTGCATTTTTCTCTTGGAATCCCTTTACCCCATTTTTGGTAATGACAACAGTGAGGTTGTTCCATTGAATGTCAAGAATTCGACCAGGGAGATTGCTGAGGTTTGGAGAAACCTGATTAATAAGAAGCATGGGTTGGATTGTCGAGACTTCTTGCAGCTCTTAATGTATTTTAGGATCGCAATGGACTACGAGAAGGATGAGCTTTTGGAGATACTAATTCGTGCTTCAACACAAAAGGAATCTCCAGATATGTGTCGGTCTCTTGGATTGTCTCTAGATGTAGGTTAGTGCCTTGATTACTATCGCATTTTATTAAACATTAAGTTAGCCAACGACAAAGGAGTGCAAGAGTTTAATAATCCCACATTAGCAACAATAGTGAGACATCGGTATTTTATGAATTACTAGATGTGTTAAAAGCAACTTTGTCAATTATGAAGTTTGCTTGGGGTTGCAACTCCACCCAGAGTTTAGGTGATAGTTTCTTCCCTCACTGCCTCACTTTTGCTAATACAGTACTAATACCGCTTAAAGTGCTTGTGTTAATTGTGGGTCCTCTTCACTGTCCTTTTTGTGATACCTTCTTGTTTGCAAGCATCCAAATAATAATTGTTCATATTTCCTTATTTCATGTGTTCAAGATTGACTTCTAAGATGTTATGTAATAAGTGTGTTTTTTGAGCAAGTCACCTAGATTGTCAATGGGTTTGGTTTATTGGTGACATCAGTGATAATTTAAACCATACACCAAGGATCGATTATCACCGGCATGTATGATCCGAAAGACATGCCTCAACCAGTTATAGGACTACGTGCAACTCCACGTCATTTTTTTGTAGAATAGTCACCCATCCTGATTGGCACATTCGGAGGAACTCTAGTTTATGCATGTCAATGTAATAGCCATTGACCTTGGGCTGTGCTTTTGTTTCTAATCCAGAAAATGCATCCTATAAGAGACCTGTTTACATGGGTGGTGAAATGGTATCGAGAGGCAAACCAATAAATACTATATACATGGGTGAAATAGTCCTCGAGAGACAAATCAATAAATAGAAATCCCTTGAGAGGCAAATCAATAAATAGAACTTTTATTTTACTAAGCTGCTATCACATGGGTACTTTTTGGTGAAAATCACCCAGTGACATGCCCATAGTAGTAACTGATTATTCATGTGCCTGACATGCCACCATCTTCACTGCTGAACCACAACAACATCAGCTGCAAGACTTGTTATTCCACAACAATTTTTTTTTCGTTACAAGATGCTTATATTATCAATGTGGCTGCTTCCTATTATCACTGTGTTATAAACTTGTCAATTGCCATTCTGGGAGAACTACAATGGATGTGTTCAGCTTACAACACTCTTAACCATCTAAGAAAGATCATTACAGCAAGAAGCCATGAGTGTGGTGGATCTATTATGCCAAATTCGTCTAGGATTTACAACAGCCCCCATCCACATGTTATTCTGGGAGAGTTACAATGGATATTTTAATCTTACAATACTCTTAATCATCTAAGAAATATCATTGCAGCAAGAAGCCACGAGTGTGGTGGATCTATTCTGCCAAATTCACCTAGGATTTACACCAGTCCCCATCCACATGAAACAACCTGCTTGCATGGGTGAGATGACTCATAAGGGCCTAAAAATGTCTTTGGGGATTTGAGCCTTAGTGTGGGATATGAAATGTCCCTGCTTTATCAACTAACCAAGACTCTATTGGCTTAGCATAACTTAGAAAAAATGAACTTATAATGTTTGAAGTTTATTCGATTTAAAGTGAAATGTACAGTTGTATGTGGATTAGACAATATATATTAACGCAGTTTTAGAAAACTATTATGAATGGTTGAACTTGATTTTATATAACAAAGGCAGTAGTTTTATAAATTAAAAGATACCTTGGATGAAAGTGTGGATTTAGCTTAATAAGAAATCTTTGTTTAGTCATCAGGCCCTGGTTCACAAGTATGGTCGATGTAATGTTTAGTCATCAGGGTTCTTTGCTTGGATGTGGCCTTCTCCACCTAAATGGAAAGTGTAAAAAAGTTTGATGTTGGGTGGAAGTCACTAGACAATTTTAGCATAATATTTACATTTTGGAATTGACACCTATGATTTGAGCACACAGAATGATTACGATGAATTCTCTCACACATGAGAAATGGACCACTAAAAAGGAGCAAAAGCTCTCGTGTATGAAGGGGGCAACAACAAGCCTCTCTAGGTCTTGGATTCATTATATTATCAGAAGTTGGTTTTTGGACCCCTGTAGCAGTGTCATCCCTCGCCCCAATCAGAGTCTGCCATGCATTAACCTCCACCACGCCTTATTTCTGAAGCATAGAACGTCCCAATAACCTATCTTGTAGTCACATGCATAGCCCTGGAAGTAAGCGAGGAAAAAGAAATTTGGATTCCTTTTCCATATCTAACAGGACCGTGTAGATCCATGATGGAGGACATTGCTAAATCCATTGACCACTAGTTGACTCCCTTCTCCAAACAACCAGAACTCAAAAATATGAAACCCATTTTTCTAGCCCAAGAGGAAATGCAGAAGGCTCGTTCATACTCAGATCTGGAGCATATACATCACAGGTAGTTCAGTTATTCTCCATGAGTTTACAACATTATTTCTGGAACACATTGTTTTTATTCTCCTTTCTCCTCCTGCTTATGATTCCTTTTCACATCAAATTGGGAAATGCAGATCAGGTTTGCATTTGGTTGGTGGATTCACTGCAAGGTGGGTGCTAGAAATCTGGATGTTGCAATGCTATTTGTGATGTTGGGTCTGGGAAACAATGCCCCCATTTCATAATGGAGGTAATACAGAATGATTCCTCTAATTTCATTCTCTTGTTGGATGTGTTACCCAAAAAGTTCCTTGTCTTTAACCTGATTATCTGAAAACATTCTACGAAGAGACGGAGCTTGAAAATTACAGGCAACTTATTGAAAATGCCCCTCAATCACAGTTCTATATTCCGTCTTCTCTTTATGTCAGAAGCGTTGTGTCCCCAACTACACTACTGTTCAATTTCAGAGATCTCAGTTCACCCCATGATTTGCATTTAGTAGAGGAATTGATTCATCCCATAGCCAATAAGGTTTTTGAGACATGGGTCAAAGCTTTTGATGGCCGTGGTGGGCGACATGAGGTGGACGAGGAGGAGAAGATAATTTTTTGGCGAGAGATCAATAGATTAAAAGTATAGGGATTGAAAATGATCTCAGTTATTTTCCTAATTTGTTTGGACAAGAGATTGTAGACCGTGTGATTGTTGCCATTAGAAAAGGTCAATGAAGCTAGCAATATGTGAAGGTATGTTGAGAAGTGCACCCAATATTTATTTTATGTTTAGGTGGGTGCTATTAAGCTTTCTATTGCCCCCTTCATACAAAAGAGCTTTTGCTCCTGTTTCCTTAGATTTTATGTATTTTAGGTCTTGGATTCATTATATTTGGTTTCAGCAATATGTATCTAAGATTTTAATACAATTATTGTGCACTGCTCTTTTTCTAGGTTCATTCAAGGAGGGGATGCCTAAATAAAGTTCAATATTCTTGTAATTTGTGTATGTTGTTCTATCCATTCTATCCTCCAATTCCTACCTGCCTCTTATACCTGC